>JBBYHH010556427.1:0-10806 GCA_038382905.1 Daphne laureola
ACATGCTTGTTACCTTAAACCATACCATTAACACAATTCAAAACTCCAAACTTAACACCCATCCACGTACCTTAATCATTTATCTCAAGCTACAGTGAGCTGACATACCTTGTCCTCCGACCGTAAAATGTCAGAGACTTATCGCCGTATTAGGGTGGGTGTAACACTTTCTTTCTTGAGGTTGAGGCTGAAACTTGCGGCTATTTCTTAGAGATATTCCTCAACTCATTTCTTTATCTCACTAAGGTAAAGTTATGTTTAAGTTATGAGATGTTTTTCTTGAATATGGTTGAAGGAAAAAATCATGTTCTTGAGTTGGATTATGAGTTGAGTTGAAAGCATGGTTGTATGTTTATTATGGAAGTATGATGAGCATGTTTAATTCTTGCTTGAGTATGAAAAGCATGTTGGTTTGTTGTTTCATGTTTGGGCCGAAAATTCATGAAGGAAAAGCATGTTGAAGTTGGTTGAATCTTGGTTAAGAAATGATGTTAGTATGTTGTTTATGATGGATTAAGGTTTTTGGTTGATTTGGAAAATCATTTTTGGAAAGAAATGAAGAAAACTGAAAGTTGAGGGTGGTTTATGGTTAAGGCCGAAAGTTTGGGGTTAAAGTTGGTTGTGTTTTGGTTGATAAAATATGGATTAAATGGTGTTTTTATGAAGGAAATAAAGGTTAAAGTCTAAAGTAACAGGTTGGTTAAAGTTTGGGATTGATTTTGAAGTTGGCCGAAAAATCGGACTGAAAACTGAAAGATTTGGAATTTTTTGATTAATTAGAGTTTTATGATAAAAGTGTCATTTTATGAAGTTAATTGGTATTTTGGTAAAGGAAATAAAGGTTAAGTATGAAAAATGCACTTTTGAAAAGTTTGGGGTTAGTTTGGAGAAAACCGAAAGTTTCGGTTGAAACCGAAAATTCTGGAATTTTTGGCAGTTTTATGAGTAATTAATTATTTGGGTTGAAAAAGTTGACAAAAATGGAATTTTTCTAACTTTATAAAAATTTTGGGCTAAATTGCACTTTTGGTGGAAGTTTAGGTATTTTTGTACAATTTTGTTAAAGGTAAAAGGAAAATTCACCAAGTAAGTGAATAGTAAAGGAAAAAGTAACTTTTTGGTTAAATTTGGCATTTTGTGAATTTATGGGTCAAATTTGTAAGTTTCTAAAAAGGTTAGGGATTTAAAGTGTAATTAGGAGGTTTAAGGTAAATAAGTTACCTTTTATGAAGAAAGTGTAAAGTGTTGACTTTTAAATGTAAAAAGTCAACTATTCATGTTTAAGGATAAATGTGAACTTTTGTATAAAGTTCAGGGATAAAAGTTAAGGAAAATTGGTAAAGTTTGCTAAGTGATGGATTTTAGTTTTAAAACTAAGATTCTACATGTTTGGTTATCGGGATAGGTTCTGGTAGTGCGGGATTGGTCTGCGTGACTATTGCGGGCACATCAGGATCTGTCATTCCAGGTAAGGGGATTAACTTTCTTAATATGCAATAACGATTTTCCTTATGGATATTAGGCTAGTTAATGGCTAGTACTCGGGTCGATGGTGGGGCCCAATGACTCCTGGGGGATGGTACTAGTTACACGGTAAGATTAGTAGTATGCAGCTACAAGGTTTCCTGGCAGCTATATGTTCTGACATGTTTATGTTCTGCCTCTTGCCTGATCTTAACGATCAGCTTGTTACTTACAACAGTCTGTTATGTTATGTTATCGGGGGACGCCCCACCGCTGGATCCATGCGCATGTGTCGGTTGGTTGCGGCCACCAACTAGTATATCTTAGGATATACTTTATGTTCCGTATTGGTTGCGGCCACCGGATATGTCCCAATTTGGTTGCAGCAGTCAAGGTCTGTTGTAAGTATTAGCTGGGCTATGATGAAGGATGTCGCTGCCAGGTGTCATGATGGTCCCACGGAATACATGTTATGTATGTATGTTATCATATGTTATGTTATGCTAACCTATGTGCAAGTTCCCCATTTTTATCTACTAATCTTACCGACCCTTACTGAGTACCTTTCGAGTACTCACCCCCTATATTAATCTTTTCAGGAGATTTTGGATAGCAGCCAGCAGAGTAGTCCGTCTGGTCGGCTATACTTTTGATATCAGCGGTAGCTTATGGAAATTGTCAAGGATCTTGTCTACCGACCCTGCAAGCAAGTAAGCATATGGTTTCAGTAGTTAAGGCTCTGTAGGACGCATATGCATGCATATCACATCGGATAACTGTATTATTTTGGTATACTCTGGAACTATCTACCCAACCGAGCAGGTGGTAGTTCTAATCTGATGTATATGTTTATGAATCACGATAACGCGCGATATCCTATCAAAACAACTAACGTGTTTTCGGATGCAGGTTTAGGCATTAAGTTCATTATAACGTCTTAAACCTAAGTAACGCGTTAGAAACAATGAGTTCGGAAAAGTTTAAAAATGGTCGGGTTTTTGGGTCCCACTTTCGAAGAGAAGTTCAATTCCGCCGTCTCCGCCACCTTCCGGCAATGTTCACAACGCTTCCGCACATGACGCATGCACCGGCCGAGGAGGGGTGGTGACACATGCGGTAAAGTATAGTGGTATGCAGGTTCTAGATTTTCTCGTATTCTGGATTTCTGGTATTAGCTGTGTGCTATATCAGATATTATGATTCGGTTATCGTCTGATCACCATGATCAGGCCTGACACTTACGACCGTTTTCTGTAGGAGAACCTGGGCCCCTCGCTGCTATACCATGCATCTGTCTCTCTCTGTTTGTCCCGAGATGGTTTCGATGCCGGGCACTGTCGTATTTATTGATCTGGACTTTGTGTCCAGGTACGTCCTTCGGGGCGTCTGTATATATGAATTGTGACTAACGATTTTTGCAGGTTCTGCATTTTGACCACTATATTTTTACCCCCGCCCTTACTGAGTACCTTTTGACGACTAATCCCTTATATTTAACATTTCAGGAGCTCCCGATCAGCAGCCAGCGGAGTAGTCCGTGTGGTTGGCTTTATTTTTTAGTACCGCAGGTACTATTAGCTCCATGATTAGATTATGATTTTTGGATAGTCCCGATTAAGGTTTCGATATCAGTTGAGTATATTTTAAATGACTAATGGTTAACTTGTTTGGTAATATTTATAGTAGCAGTGGGATCTTGCGGTGCTAGTCAATGCATCTTCCGACCGACCACCGACAAGTATGTGGTAATTTTGGACTAAGTAATCTGGCTCTGTAGAACTAGAAGCATGCATACTATGACATGGATGACTGCATATTATTTTGATATGTCGGGGAATTATCCGCCCTATGAAGAGGGTGGTAAATTCCTGGTGTTATATTATTGTTATAATTATGCTTAGTAAGCGCGCGATATTTTGTAAAACCACTAACGTGTTTTTGGGTGCAGGTTTAGGGCTTAAGTAACTAGAATGCCTTAAACTGAAAATAACGCGTTAGAAAAACTTTAAGTGGAAAAAGTTTAAAAATGGTCCGGTTTTGGGGTCCATAACTTCAAGGAAGAATTCCGCTGCGCCGTCATCACCGCCTTCCGATAACGCTTCCACAGCTTCCACCGCACCGACAAGAGAGGGGTGGTGACAAGTGTGCAAACTAAGAATAAACATGTTCAACAAAGCTTCACTCATTCTAATGACAGATCCATGGCTCGTAAAATCCACAAGTGAACCACATGTAAAGAGTTGTTTAACATGCATGCATAGTGCAAATCAAATAGGCACATTGATTCTCAAACGCTTATTACTTTTAAGGAAGGCATGGACTCCTACTTTAATGAACCTTGATCAGCCTCGAGATTTAGCTAGTGAATGCGGGTTGCCCATTGCTCAACACTTTGTATTCATTTCATTCACTTCCTTCTTTTTTTGTGGTATTTTTCTGTTTTTACACATTTTCTCTCTTTCTTTTCTTAGGTGGTTTTCTATTTTTACACCTGTAGTTAAGTTGTGTGAGAGTGGGTGCCTGAATTCTTAAGGTAGGATCCTAGGACAAGGACTATAGTCCATGAATACGGTGTAGCCGAAACCATGTCTAAGTATCATCCCGATTTCAATCCATGTTAAGTTGCGATTAAACGCATACCTGTGCTTTAAGCTTGCATTCAGAAGAGGGAGTTAAGACAAGACCTGGTTTTGATGCGCCTGACCATAACTATCATTCTGAATGGACCAAACTTAGAGTAAAAGTATTAGATACCCACTTAGCAAATTCTCATTCACAAGGTAGCTAAATCTCAATTCCTACAACTTTAATTAACTTAGTTTTCTAGCCCTCCTATCTAAAAATTTTCATCCTCAAATACCAACTTTAATCCTAAATCCACACCATACAACAATCAAAACAAAACTTAACATACATTCCACAACATACTGTAAATAAGATCCATCCTTAGAAAAAGTTACACTATGCTATAGAACATGCAATCCTATCATCGAGAGCATACATACCCATCATATTCTACATACAATCTGCCCACAAAAATTTCAATTTTCTCACTTTTTTGTATTTTAGGAAAAATTTGCAATTTTTAGGGGTTTTTGAAAAGCAATTATGTACACCCTAGAAAGGATAAAACTAGATGCTTGGGTGGTGATTAGGACTTAGTACTCATCAAACGCATGATCATATCAATCTCCAATCAATACAACTAAATCCCCCCAAACCCAAATTAAAGCATGTCCTCATGCGACGGAAGGGGATATAAAAAGTTAGGAGAATTGGGAATCATACCTTGGGGACCAAGGACACCCCCTTCATACCTTTGAGGTGCGGGTAGAAGCTGCTTGCTCCCAAAATTCCATAAAGGTTGAAGAATTGGTCCATCTCCTTACGTCTCAAAGTACCTGAAAAAATAATCTGTAATCAGTGTGAGGTATGGAGTATGACTTACAAAAAAGTATTTACAAAATTCACACTCAAAATGTCATTTGTGACTTATATGTTGTCATGAAAATGCAATGATATAGAACATACAAGTCACCATGGATGTGATGCACACTAAGCATGTGAGATGAATGCAAGAGAGTCATTATGTGGAAATATGCAATTGGAAAATTGAGCTAAGATGTCATGTTCAATTTTGGGCATCAAATGTCAATATGACATCACACTTAACATATCATCAATGCAATCATACAAGTGTGATGTGAAAATCACTCAGGATTTAGCATTCATGACATGAATCTCAATTTCTCATTTCATTTCAACTTCATGCTCTTTTACGAATAATTAAGCGCACAACTTATGGAAAGAATTAATTTCAACATGCTTAGACTTCATACATTATCACACATTCAGCACATGCTTAAGAGAATAGACAAGGCAATCAAAGTGGTTTTCACATTCTACATGTCATGATAAAGGTTAAGTATAGATTCATACCTTGTAATCTTTAAAGAAATGTGTAGAGGTAGAATTGTACATTGCCCTCCATATGTGATGGTGTTGGATGTTTTTGTCTTGCCAATTGAGCATCCATGTGCAAAGAATCTTAACCGAACTAGTTAGGCTTTATTAGACCAACATTTGAAAACAACCTAAACAATTATCACAAAAAACAATGAACTACTTAAACTGTTGGGGTGCCTCCCACAAATGCCACATTTTTTGCCTTTGGCTAGGCATCAGTGGGTGACTTCAGAATGGTATTGATGGTGGCAGGACCATGATGTGTTGATCCTTTCTCTCCTTGAATGGATCTGAGAAGGGGGATTCCTTCCACTTCCTTGTCTTGACCTTCCAGACGTAGAGTGGCTTGTCATCCTTGAACTTGTCTTGTATTTGGGCTGATGATTGATTTCTAGCTACCTCAACTCTCTTGTTCTTCACCTTAGAGAAAGTGTATGTCTTTGTCTTGTAATCATCAAATTTTAAAAAAATTCCCCTAGGGTTATCGACCACCTTGATATAGCCTGCTTGCTCAATATTGCTCGAATGGAGGTCGACAATCCTGATTCCCTTATCAATTTCAGGTTGAGAAACCTTCAAATCCAGTATTAAATCCATGGTGTTTGTTCTTCAATCTTCCCGGGAAAGGAAGTTCAGCAAAAGGTGGGAGTTTCAAATCCTTCAGTGCTCTATTGTGTGAAACTTCAAAATTGTTACACCCACCCCGGAACTACTATTAATTTCCGAAGTAATTCTACCCGAATTTGGTTATGTGAATTTACTGAGACTTGGGAATTTATGTATATTTGATGCTGGGAATGAATTAAATGTCCCAAGGAGCTATTTGGAGACTATGATACGAAATTCAAGTAATGTACAATATTTTAAGGGTCTCGGGCCATTTTGCCAAAAATTGGATTTGGAGAGCAAAATGGTCAACTTTAGAAAAATGTTTAAAAATCAGATGTTGGGCTTGGATATGTGGGCCGGAGATTTTAATGTTGTTGGGCCATTTATTGTCATTTGGAATGGGCTTAAGTGAATGGAAATGGAATTTGGTAAGAAAAGGAAATAAGGAAAAGGAAAATGGAAGTAATAATTATGGATAGATATTTGGTTTTCTTCATGGCATTCATCCAAAGGTGGAGATCAAGATAAGAATCCAATCAAATGGTATAGGATTGTTTGGAATAGATAATCTAAGAACATTATCTCATGGATATTAGAAAGAAAAGAAAATGAAATGTGAGTTAGTAAGTTAAATGGTTATAAGTAAGGCTAAGAGTAGAAAGAAGAAACATAAAACAAACACTTCTTCTCTCTCAAAATGGGCCGACCAAATACTCAAGGGAACAACCATGGAGTTTCTTCATTAATCTTCATCATCCAAGCTTCCTAAATCAAGAATCAACAAAGGATTAAGAGGTAAGGTTGGTTGTTTAAGTTAATTAGTGAAGTTTCAAGTTGGATTTTGGAAATAATCCATCTTTTATGTTCTCTTGATGAAGCCAAAATTGAAGAGTGATTTCTTAGAACATTTCTTCAACTCATCTCTTCATATCATCAAGGTAAGGTTAAGATTAAGTTATGAGATGGTTTTCATGAATATGGTTGAAGGAAAAATCATGTTCTTGAGTATGATTATGATTTTAGTTGAAAGCATGTTTGTATGTTGTTTATGGAAGCATGATGAACATGTTTTATGCTTGGATGATTGTGAAAAACATGATGGGTTGGTGTTTAATGTTGAGGCTGAAAGTTGTTGGAAGAAAAGCATGTTTAAGTTGGTTGATTTTTTATGAAGAAATGATGTTAGGATGATGTTTAAGATGGAATAAGTTGATGGATTAAATTTGAAAATGAAAATGGAGAATGTTGGGTCATGGCCGAAAGTTTGGGATGTTGTTTGATTCATGTTGTGTTGATTTTAGTGTTAAAGTATGGTTTAAATGAAGTTTAGGTGAAGGAAAGAAAGGTTAAGGCTTAAAATAGCAAGCTGGATGAAGTTTGGGATGATTTTGAAAAGGGGCCGAAAGTTTCGGTCCCAAAACTGAAAATTGGGAAGATTTTTGGAAATTTGGTGTTTTATGGAATAAGTGTCATTTTATGAAGTTAATTGGTATTTTGGTTTAGTAAATAAAGCTTAAGGATGAAATATGACACTTTTAAGAAGTTTGGGGAAAAGTTGTAAAGAAACCGAAACTTTGGGTGAAAACTGAAACTATTTGGTGGTTTTGGTAAATTTGGTAATTTGGTGAAAAAATGTCATTTTATAGATTTAATTGGTAAGTTAATAAAGGAAATAAAGGTTAAGTATGAAAAATTACACTTTTGGAAAGTTTGGGGTTGAAATGGAAGTTGGCCGAAAATTTTGGCCTTGGGCCGAAATTCAGGAAATCAACGATTTAATTGGGTAATTAATTATTTAAGTTGAAAAAGTTGACAAAAATGGAATTTTTATAACTTTATAAAAGATTTGGGCTAAATTGCACTTTTGGTGAAGGTTTAGGTATTTTGTACATTTTTGTTAAAGGTTGGAAGAAAATTCACTAAGTATGTGAATAGTAAGAAAAAAGTAACATTTTGGGTAAATTTGGCATTTTATGAAATTATGAGCCAAATTTGTAAGTTCCTAAAAAGATTAAGGACTTAAAGTGTAATTATGTCATTTAAGGTAAATAAGTTACCTTTTTGGAGTAAAGTATAAAGTGTTGACTTTTAACTGTAAAAAGTCAACTATTCATGTTTAAGGATAAATGTGAACTTTTATATAAAGTTGAAGGATAAAGGTTATGGAAAATTGGTAAAGTATGTTAAGGAAGGAATTTTAGTTATAAACTAAGATTCTGTATGTTATGTTTTGGATATCGGGATAGGTTCTGATGATGCGGGATTATTCTGTGGTATTTTGCTGGCACGCCAGAGTCTGATATTCCAGGTAAGGGGATTAACTTTCTTAATATGCAATATCATTTTTCCTTATGCATATTAGGCTGGTTAATGGCTAGTACTCAGGTCGAGGGTGGGACCCAATGACTCCTGGGGGACGGTACTAGTTACACGGTAAGATTAGTGGTATGGAGGTACTATGTATGCTGGTTGCACTAACATTTTATGTTATGTGCTTATGTTCTGCCCCTCGCCTGATCATAATGATGAGGTTGTTACTACGACAGTTATGTGATGAGGGGGACGCCCCTTCGCTGGATCCATGTGCATATTTAGTAGCATCTATGTATATATATATGTTCTGAGTTGGTTGCGGCCACCGGAGTATGTCCCGATTTGGTTGCGGTAACCAGGTACTATCGTACGTATTAGCTGGGCTATGGGATGATGATGATGCTGCCAGATGTTATGATCAGTCCTTCGGGACACATGTTATATGCTAACCTTTTCTACAGGTTTTGCGTATATTGTATGCTAATCTTACATACCCTTACTGAGTACCTTTCGAGGACTCACCCCCTATATTATTCTTTTCAGGAGCTCAAGGGTTGCGGCTAGCGGATTAGTCCATCTGGTTGGCTATATGTTTGGTTTACCTCAGCATCAGTGGTATCTGGCGGGATTGCTGGGCATCATGTCGATCGACCCCGCAAGTAAGTACGTATATGGTTTTAGTAGTTAAGGCTCTGTAGGACTAAGCATGCATGCACATCACATCAGATAAATGTATAATTTGGTATACCCGGGAACGACCCACCCAATCGAGCGGGTGGTAGTCTTGATCTGATGTATATGGTTATTTAATCTGTTAAACGCGTGATATTATGTCTAAACCACTAACGTGTTTTCGGGTGCAGGTTTAGGCATTAAGAGAACTAGAACGCCTTAAACCTAAGTAACACATTAGAAACAATAAGTTAGGAATTTTTTTAAAAATAGTTGGGTTTTTGGGTCCCACAATCAAAGTGAAGTTCGGTTCCGCCAGTCACCGCTGCCTCCCGGCAATGTTCATGACGCTTCTGTACACGACGCACATGCCAGCCAGGGTGGGGTGGTGACACATCAACCTAGATCCTTTCAAGTAAGTGTTCTTCCTTTTCAAGAGAAATTCACATCAAGTGGTATCAGAGCTTTGTGCTTGTTGGATGATTTGTTGTTATTGTTCTTCTTCAAGTAAGCCATTAGTTTTTCTTTCTTGTACTTGAAGAAAAACGTTTCTTGTGAAGTTTTGGCCTTTGGCCGAAAGTTTGAACCTTTTATTTGAAGTTTTCTATGCAAGTTCTTGTTAAAGTTTGTTAAAGTTCATCTTATCTTTTTAGTTATTCTTGTGAAAGTTGTTGTTAGAAACCTTTGTTTTCGGTTTCTTGAGAAAAAAGAAAGTTGGTGCTTGAAAGAGAAAGTAACCATTGTTGAAGTTCATCTTGTGGTTTTGGAGCTTATTTCAAGGTTCACACAAATATGCACTTGAATCCTAAAAGGATTGTGAAAAATAAAGTGTCTTGTGTTCTTGAATACTCATCTTTGTTCTTGAGTGCATATACAAAACTCATACCAAACTCATATGACTAGTAATCTTGATCCAAAAAAAAAGTTCAACTTGCATCAAAGTTTGTTTGCCTAAGTAACTTTCAAAACCGACCCCATTTTCTTTCATCCCCCATCCACCGATAGTTATTTCAAAACCTAGTTTCAAGTAACTAGTATTTCTTGGTTTTCAAGTTTTGGTTTTATTGAGAATCTAGTTTGTCCTGATTTTCATGTGCATATTTGATTAAGGTTGAGAGTGCAATCAAGCTTTGAGAGTTTGTAAAGTTCTTGAGTGGAAAAAGGCAAGATTGATTATCATAAAAAATCCAAATTGAGTGTTAAACACGAGAGTGAGTGTAAACACTAAGGGAGAGTTGTGAGGTTCATCTTATTGTCATTAAGCTACACATTTGAAATGGTGAGCTCGGATTCTCCACCACCAAGTCCAAAACAAGCCGAGGTGCTTGTTGCTATTTCAAAGCTTACATAACAAGTGGCCGAAATGAGTTCTCAAATAGCCATTACTCAAGCACAAGTGAGAAGGATGGAAGTCTTCCAAGGCAAGCACCAAACACCACCACTTCAAATGATCAGGAAGAAGCCATAGTTTCAAGAGCTAAAAGTGGTGTTAACACCACTTCCACCAAAGAGCCGCCCCAAAAGCAACCTCAAGAGACACCACATAGCCGACCTCTCCATTTACCAAGAAGAAACCCCATTGTTCATGACCTATCTGAGGGTTATGAAGAAGGATACTATGAAGAAAGACAAAGGAGGCCATCAAGAAGAGCACTCCATGAAGAAGATGGATTATATGCACATCCATTGCAAAGAGATGTGCAACCGAGAAGAAGGGAGCAAAACCGAGATCAACAAGCCTTAAACAACATCAAGCTTCAAATTCCACCATTCTTTGGTAGA
>JBBYHH010556538.1:0-10806 GCA_038382905.1 Daphne laureola
TGAATCATGGCATATAAGCCTGGAGTCCATGGTTCGAGTCCTTGAGAGGCATAAAACACACTACCAGGAGTGTGAAGTTGTGTGACTTACGACGCAAGGGTTGGCAAGATGGTTAGCTATGAGCGCCTGAGCCACTAACCGGACCCCATGGTCGTAACACAAATTTTTTTAATTTTTCACTTTATTCACAAAAGAAAAGACTATTTTTGATGATTTTTTAAAATTAGATGCTTCTTGAGTGGTTTAAAGCAAAAAAAACACATCAAGAAGCATGCTTTCAAAACCCCTCATACAATCAATATACATCCCCCCACACTCAAATTCAAGCATATTCTCATGCAACAAAGAGGGGGGGTGTCACCATCACCCCCATTCCAGGTACTGCGGAAGCATACGATGCGGAAGTGGATGTCGGGGGAACCGGGCGGTGGTCGATGATGCGGAATGCTTAACTTGATTGACGGTCCCAAGGACCCGACCCTAAAAAAATTTCTTTCCTAATTCCCTCTCACATTAACGATTTTACGGAAAATCACGCAATTAGATAATAAACAAATATAATGTTGAGCTCAGCTCAACCCATATGCACCAGAAAGGAATCCCGCCCACTAGGTTGGGCAAGAACTCCCCGAGAAAAATAAAACAGACAGATTTACATATCAGAATATAATAGATCGTGTAATGATACCTATAAGCATCGTACGCCTATAGAGCCCAGAATACACCAGAAATATACTGCTGCTGCTATTTGTAACAAACAAAAATGTTAAACCGTTAGTTCAGAATTTATCGTGCAGACCAGAGAAATGAACAGACAACTAAACAAATCTCTAGCCAAACTAACCCGCGTTTCAGAATCAGAAACGGAATAATCTTTCAGGGAGCCATGTACCTTAGTACCAGAACTCACAGAACGACCAGGCAGAACAACTCTGCGATCGGCAGACAGATGCTCTTGAAAAGTATAAGTTTATTGGGAGGTGAGTCCTTGGGAGGGACTCAGTAAGGGGTAGGCACAGATAACGGGGGAAAACATTTTTAAAAGCATTTTGCCTACAAAAAAGGGTTATTATCTTAGTCTGGCGGACCCGAAAACTCGGCCCTCAAAAGTTTTCTCTTAATTCATTAACATGATAATAGTTTAAGGCATTCCGATTATGCCAAAAACCCGCGCTTTGAAACATACATAGTTATGCAGATAATCATGCAATCAACAATATATAGTTGAGCTCCGCTCAATGGCAGATGTACCAGAAAGGAGCCCGACCCATCATGTTGGGCAATCACTCCCCGAGTAATGTAACA
This sequence comes from Daphne laureola, assembly GCA_038382905.1. Classification (NCBI taxonomy): domain Eukaryota; kingdom Viridiplantae; phylum Streptophyta; class Magnoliopsida; order Malvales; family Thymelaeaceae; genus Daphne; species Daphne laureola. Next base: position 1,306 of record JBBYHH010556538.1, read on the forward strand.
ATATACAAAACCAGTGTAGTAGATCATAAGAGCATATCAAGTCTAGACATGCTATCTAACTACATGAGCATATGCATATTATGCCTACAGAGCCATAGTTTTCAAGAGAGGAATACATACTATGCCTTAGTGATCAGGTTCGTCAAGAACACCGATGATCACTTGAGGTACTGCTGCTGTTGTTAAACACACATAAGGAGTTAACCGTTAGTCCATAATATTGTACTCATCCAGATAATCCATATCGCATAAACATAAATCCCTCGAGGTCACCCCTGTCCAATAACCATAAATCATATAAAGGAACTATGTGTACCTTAGTACAAAATCTCAATAAGACCCAACATAACTATTCCGTAGGTCTCCCGTGAGCTCCTGAAAAGATTAATCATAAAGGGGGTGAGTCCTCCTTTGATACTCAGTAAGGGGGCAGGTAAGGGTCGTGGTTTAAAAACAACCTGCATAAGAGGTTAGTATGAACAATATGCAATACACTAAATAGTTCATACACCCTAAATAATGACATGGATGATATGCAAACGCTCATAACCATTCATCCTACCGTCGGACGAAAAATCGTACCGTAACGACGACCCCTGATGGTCCTTGCGAAACCAATCAAAGTCCAATATATAATAGTGCGGATGGTACCAATGAGGGGCATACGTTCCCCAAAAAACCGTCATCACTCACTAAACTGGTCATAATTTGACCAATTCATAGTTAGGTTTATGAACCTCAGAAGTATATCATTGATCACTTAGTGATCCATAACTTATCATTATGGGAGTTGATTATCGCACTCTTGAAACTTGCGCACCGTTCACCTTACCATATAACTAGCCTCGGGAGTCACTGGGCCCCACCCTCGACCTGAGTACTAGCCATTAATTAGCCTAATATGCATACTAAATATCTCAGTGATGCGTATTAACAAAGTTAAACCCCTTACCTGGTGAATTCTCTAACTTTAAGCGACAATCTGGGGCAATCCACTTTTCAGTAAAAATTCCTCAGAATTTTCAGTTGACTTTCCCTCGACGCCCCACAACACTCGATATCACTAATCAATCACATATAACCATTAGGAATTAAATTCCTCCATCAATTGACCGAAGTCCACATACTTAGCAAATTTCAAAGTTTCAGTCAACTTCATGAAAAGTTTACCGACCATACATAACATTACTATTTTACCCCTTAACTTCAAAGAAGTTCAATATTTCAACATTTATCCTTTATTGACACTCAAGTCCCTCATCTTTTTTCAAATATTCACTTTGGCCCAAATTACATAAAAATGATCAACTTACTAAAAAGTTGTCAATTTCCCACTTAACCTCATAATTAGTGTTCAATTTCACTTCATTTACCACTATTTATCAACAAACTCCTTAAACTTTCCTCAATTGTACAATTTGGCCCAAATTTTCATAAAGTGGCCAAATTTACCAAAATGTCGTCAGATTCACACTTAGCTTTTCCAAATCTAATTTCACTTTACTTTTCACTTTTTTTACAAACTATTTTCATATCTTTTTCCAACTTTGCATTTTGGTACCACATTTCATAAAGTATCTAGAATTACCCAAAATGCCACCAAATTCATACTTAGCTTTAAAAAGACAAAGTTTCACATTATCTTCCATTAATTACCAAAGTAATTCTAAATCTTTACCAAATTGGCATTTTGGTCCATATTTTCAGAAAATGACAAACTTACCCAAAAGTTGTCAATTTTTCACCTTAACTTTAAATTAGCTTAATTTCACTCCTTTTGTCACTAAATACCAATTATCACCAAACTTTACTAAAATTTACAATTTGGTCCCAAACTTTTAAAAAGTGAAAAAACTTTCCTTAATCACCAAACCAACTCATTTTCACCAAAATTCATGATTAATTTCACAACACAAAATTTCTTTCTTCTCCTCACAGTTCGGCCAACACTTGGTTTTTCACCAAAAATACTTTTCTTCTCCAAACATTTACCAACTTCCTTAAGTGTTCTTATCATACATATTCCATAATCTTTTCATGATTTCAACAATGAACAACATTTCCACTTTCAACCCAAACTTTCGGTCTCTTTCTAAAATTCACCTAAGTGATTTTCTTCAAACTTTCCACAATAACTCATGGCCTTAAAATCACCATTAACCCATCATAGTTCATCATTTTAACAAAGAATATACACTTTGTTTATCCTTTTTAAAATTTGGCCAACATACTAAAATGACCTTACATGATGATTCAAGCTTAACTCCAAGCATTAAACATGTTCATAATCAACCCAATAACATGAATCGACACATACTTTAACTTCAACATCAACTTTGTTCATAATCTTCAATTTTCGGTCAACAGATGTCATGGTGTTCCAAGATGATTCAAGCTTAGTTCCAAGTATTAAACATGCTCAAAACCCACCCAAGAACACAAATCAACCATCAATTTAAATTTCTAACATGTTTTGAACCATGAGCACCAAGAACACCAACTTCAAAAATTCATATAAACATCCAATCTTCATGGAATCATGTAGTAATTCTTTATACTACTCCATATCAACTTCATAAACATATTTACCTTAGCAGTTCTTGAAGAATTTCTTGTAGAGATTTTCCAAAAATCCCTTGAACAATTCGTCCACTAGAGAGAAAATAGAGAGTGTCACCACCACTACCCGACCCCCGGTTACGTAAGGTGGAAGCGTGAATAGAAAGATAATGGAGGGTGGTGGAGGTGATGTTGATGATATTCCTACTTAAGGTTTTGTGGACCGAAAACCCGGCCATAAAAAAATTTCTACATAGTTGACTAAACCTCGTTACTTAGTTCTTATTTATTAGCACGTTATAAATTTTTACGGCTTTCTAATTACATCTTATACCTGCATCCAAAACAGGTTAACAGTTTTATGAAAAATCATGCAATATACAACATATATATAGTTGAGCTCCGCTCAACACCAAATACGCATGGAGTTAAACTACAACGCATATTAAGAGAATTAAGCCTATTACCTAATGACGAATAACCAATGATGCGATACCCGGTAAAAATATTTGTTACGGTCCACAGCCACCCGACAAGACACTAACCACAATATAAAACTTATAAGATTTTGAACTACATTATTTAACCTTACTTAACACATAATAATATTATGTTGACTAGAAGTCAACTGGTTGACCATTTGGTCAACTTAAGCTTAAAAATGGTTAAACAACTTGTGATTTCACTCAATTACCACTTAAGCTCGATATAATCATTATTTACGATTATTCACATCCAAATCCTTATACTTTGACATAATGTACAATTTTATCTAATTTAGTATAAAGTGTCCAAACTCACTTTAAATGCTACTAATTTTTTTCACTTAACATAAAGAAGCTTACTTTCACCTCTTTTACCCATAATTGCATAAATAGTCCATATACTTATCCAAATTTTCAAAATTCAACAAAGTATCCAAAGTTTCTCAAATTTTACACTTGGACCCAAATTTTCATAAAAAGCTCAATAGTGCCCAAATATTCCCCTTTCTTCCATTTTCTTCCTTTTCATTAGTATTTAACTCCAAAAAATTCCATAATTATTCTCTTGAGCCCATAAATTCGGCCCAAGCCCATAATCATCCATACTTTCATATTTTAGAAACTATTGGGCCAAACTTTTTACCAAATACACTTGTGTGATTTATTCACCAATCTTTTTCCAAAAATCACAACTTATTCCCAAAAATTCCAAATCAAATTCGGCCAGCCTTCAGAATTTCTACTAAACACATTTTCCATCTTCTAACTTCATAAAAGAGCTGGAAAGTTGGTTTAACCAAGCATTTATAACATTTTTCACTATTTTCTTCACTTTTAACCCTAATTAGGGTTTTAATTAGAACCTTAATAAAACTTCATCAAAGTTTCTCCAAATTTTAACCATAGCTATAGGAGTTACTGTACATCACAGAACTAATTTTCCAGAATTTGTCTCCACATAAAATAATAGCCTTAAGTTTCGGCCCTTTTGAAAATCAATAATCCTCAAAGATTTTCAACATGTTCCAAGTATTAAACTTGTTCCAAATATATCCAAGAACATCATTCAAGAATAATAATAAAAATTCAACATGCTTTGAATTTTTACACAGCTCAAAAAATTCATAAAATCCCAACACTTCATGTAATCATGTAGTAAAATTTTATACTACTTCTCAATAACCAAGATAAGCTTACCTCAAGCTATTTTCCAATAGTTGGTTGTGAAACCTCTCCCAAAAATCCTTTTAGAATTTCGGGCTTCAACAAGAAAAACCAAGAAAATGAGCAATTATTTTCATCCTTAGTTTCACTTTGAAACAACCATTAAAGAGAGCTCACCTTAAGTTTTTCTTTAAGATTTCTTGAACACCTTTTGCTCAAGACTTGCTCCTTAAAAATCGGCCTTCAAGACTGAGGAAGAAAGAATTAGGTTTTGAAGAACAAAGCTTCACTAACTTGAATAATTAGTGATGAACAAACTTAATTATCTCACTAATCTTTGATGATTAAGGATCTAGGAGGTAATTAAGGTTGGATTAAGGATGAAGCTTCTCAAGAACAAGAAGAACAAGCTATGAATGCAAGGTAATCTTCAAATGAGAGAGAGAGAGAGAAAAAAAAAAGAGAGAATGGGGTGGTTTTGAGATAGAAAGAGAGAGATATAGCTTTGTTAAAGTGAACCTTATCCCTTACTTCATCTCTTTCTATTCTATATTAATCCAACCTTATCACATTATCTCAAACCACAACCCTTGGATGAGATTTGGAGATCCATCAAGTAGCATGTATGAGTGACACTTGTCTTCACTTAGATATCTCTCTCAAACCATAAGAACTTGACACATGTCTTCACTTAGATATTTCCCTCAAACCATAAGAACTTGACACATGTCTTCACTTAGATATTTCCCTCATACATGTCTTCCTTCATCATTACACTTCATTTATTACCCTTAATCATTACACCAAAATATTTTCTCTCTTCCTTTTATGCGCCACATCAACTTCCCAATTTAAATGATCATTTTGCCATCCGAATTGATTTTTTTACAAAATGACCCGGATCTCCCAAAATATTGTAAATTGCTAAAATCCCACGGAATGAGCTCCAAATAAATTCTCGGGACATGGAATTCATTCATAAACATGTTCAATACATATCATTCACTATCCCGGTAATAATATAAATCCAATCCTCGGATAAAATACATCAGAAACACATCAAGTGCACGAAGTGGGTGTAACATTGAAAGACCCAAAATGAAATACAATTTTGTATCGACCTAGAGAAGGAACATAAAACATGATAATAGAGCAATTTTGGGAACTGTACATATTAAATACAAATTCGGTGCCTAAGCTCCTTGCAAATAGGAAAACAAATACCAGACAGTCGAGAAAACATTCACCTTGACATATAACTCAGCTTATTCCACAAACTAAAGCAGGAACAAGAAAAAAAAACCTGCAGTAATTAAGTAAAACTGGCAGCAACTACCCTTTTACCTTATGTTCTCCATTACTCAGCTTATTCCACAAACTGAAGCAGAAACAAGAAAAAGAACCTGCAATAATTAAGTAAAACTGGTAGCAGCTACCCTTTTACCTTCTGTTCTCCATTCCTTTTTACCTAAACTTCTAGACTAACTCATCTTGACATATAACTCAGCTTATTCCACAAATATCTAGCTACAACCATGATTTAAACAACCATGCATAACCAACAACAGAAGCCAAAACAGAAAAAATACTAGATTTGATATCTTAGACTAACACATCTCTGACATATAACTTAACTTATTCCACAAATATCCAGCTGCAACCATGATTTAAACAACCACGAAAATTACAAACAGATCCTCAGATACAGGTGAGGAAATGAGAGAAAATGGAAAAACTCCTTGAAGATAGAGGAGAAATAATCATACCTCGATCACCTGACCGTCCATCATTCTCAACAGATGCGTCTCTCGAATCATCCTCAATAGAATTGTTTGGGAAGTCCCCTGTATTAATTCAATAATTTTCAAAAATAGAAGCCAAAACAGAAAAAATACTAGATTTGATATCTTAGACTAACACATCTCTGACATATAACTCAACTTATTCCAAAAATATCTAGTTGCAACCATGATTTAAACAGCCACGAAAATTGCAAACTGATTCTCAGATACAGGTGACGAAAAGAGAGAGAATGGCAAAACTCCTTGAAGAAAAGAGAGAGAATGGCAAAACTCCTTGAAGATAGAGGAGAAATAATCATACCTTGATCACCTGACCGTCCATCATTCTCAACAGATGTGTCCCTCGAATCATCCTCAACAGGATTGTTTGGGAAGAGACATTTTACCACTATACCCCCTTGTCCCATCTCTTTCAACAGTAGTAAGTTAGGGTAATTAATGTTAAACATTTGCGTCTATTATTCCAATTTACTTTGGTGAAAATCATTAATGTAAAGTCGTTCAACAGAAAATCCTCAATTTTTGAATCATAATCCTCATTCTCTCTCTTTCCCATATCGCATCCTCGGTCCACCGATCGTTCGGTTTCCAACATGAAATTCACCGTCAATTCCTTCTATTAATTCTCTATCACAAGAACCCCACTGGATTATCTTCATACAGAGATATACTTTATACATACAGAGCGCATAGAAGGATTTAATCAAAGTTATAGAAAAAAAAAATGGAAAATAAAAAGAGCAAAAGATGAAGGCCATTAACATAAAGAGCAACGAATCAAGCTCAAATATTGATAAGAGCGTGAAAACTTAGGACAAAATGAAAAAAAAAATTTGTTCTGAAATTAACAAAACCAGACCTCCAAGAAGACAAAGTGTCGTTTTCAACTAAACATTTACTCAGTCATTTTTAAATGTTACCCGTCATTTTTTAAAAGCACAATTAAAGGTAATTTTGGAAAAACATTTCCCTTTTAATGAAGTCTTAATCCCTGTGATCAGACAAACATAACATTTTTTTTGGAACGGAGGGAGTATAATTTATACCTAATCAACCAAACGTTAAACATAAAGGAGAAATAATCATACCTCGATCACCCGACCTTTCATCGTTAAAGTTCCTCAATTCACTGTCCTATGTATTAATAACATCATTCTCAACAGATGTGTCCCTCGAATCAGAGTGTTCACTCCTGTCTATATTAATCACAATCATTCAAAGTTTCATAAAACAATTTTCTAGAAAAAATGAAAACATAAGAGTTAATTAGTTAGTTTATTTACCATCCTCAACAGGATTGTTTGGGAAGTCCCCTGTATTAATTCAATAATTTTCAGAAGTATGAAAATCAAACAACAAACAAATTAAACTTGAAAAGATCTAAAAGAATTAACAACTACTTAAGTACCTATCATGGACTCGATCCTCTTGTCCCATCTGCCCTTGTGTTCTTTATTCATTTTAGTCCAATCTTTCCCACCTTCTGGTTTCGCTCCAGCCCTAGACAGAGTGCGTAATCGAGACAGCTTTTGGAATGTTCTCACCTTAATCACCACAGTCTTCTTATCCAGGTCAAGTTGACCTAGATTCATATCAGGCCTATGATGACCAACCATATTAAAATTTAAGACGCAAGTCACTAAAGCAGTTATTGGAAGCTGCTGCTTCAAATGCTCTGGAAGAAAATTTGTAGGTAATTGCTTATATGGTGAAAGATTAACCTGTGAACAAGAAAGTAAATATCAAATAGAAAATTTATTGGGTTAGTTAATAAGAGAGAGAATAAATCACGGGAACTCTTGGTTGTAGAACTTACATCAGCTACATCCAATTCGCTGAACAATTTTTTGAATTCTTCAACACCTATATTGTGGTGCATGTTGGATGACCGTTGATACAGAACCCGACACCAGCCCTTCATGAGAGGAAAATCACCAGGTTTAAGTAGATGTGCATCTCCCAGCAAGCGAGAAACCAATTTCTCAATTCTCTCCAGAAGAAAAATCTACATTGAAATAAATTGTAGGTAAGTAAAAAATGATAAATATAAGGGAGAAAACCAGCAATTAGTGGAAGAACTTACAACAAATGGAAGAAACGGACGAGCTACTCGTGGATCAGGTTTTCGCTTCTTCTTTTCCATGCGAATAACAAAATGGAAGGTTGCTAACATAGCACCTCTTCAAGAATACTTATTTATATCATGTACATCTTGAAGTAGAGGAAGATAAATTTTCAAAACATAACCTCCAGTCGCATTTGGACAAATAAATGCTCCGATTGCATGTAAACAAAATAGTTTTGCGGAAACTTCTTCCGACAAATTCAAATTTGTACTCATCTTTTTTAACCATGCATGTTTGATCGAGCCGTCCTTCACCATACCCATTGTATCAACTGTATCAGGAAGCCTTAAATACCTAGTCACCATTTCTTGTATTACTGAAATATCATCAACACCACATACCACTTCACCATCAATGTTCAACCCAGTTATATAGACAATGTCTTCTAACCCGTAGTGTAAACGAACATTATCATTAAATATAAATGAACTAGAACAGACATCATAAAAATGTATAGCAGCTTCGACAAGCTGCTTTATGTGCCAGGGAATAACCCACCAAGTACTAGATATGGGAAACCTGAATCCCGAATCAAATTTTCAAACCTAACAATATCTACCCATTCCTGTAAAACATCCCAGTGCTCAACCACTCTCTCGATATGCTCATTCCCATGGTCTTCTTCTATTTCGGAGGATCTAGCCTAAAACAGAAATCTAAATCCACAAGTAGGCTAACAAATGTAAACAAAAGCATTGCTAAAGGTTGATTGCAACATGATTGTGGGCAAAAGGTTTACCTTAACTTTCTAAAGGTAAGACAAACAACTCTGCAATAGTGCACCAGTTTATAGGACAACATACCTAGTCATGTGATCAGAGAATAAGAAAATCTAATAAATATCACTCCATACCTTGCCGATCAAGTGCAGTGATGCAAGCCAACCCGTAGAGACAAAATTCTGCAAATCATGTTTCACATTGTCATCGGAGAGCTGACACATAGCTACATTTATCAACTCATTTGACAAGTTTAAATAACAGATACTTTTAGAAGTCAAATTACCGATTTTTAGAAAGGTGGGAGAATCAACAAAGAAGATTAAAAGGAATCCAACTTGTATCTACTAAACTTTAAATATGATCCAAGAGATAAAGCTAAGTACAGATAAAAGCCACATTTTAAATGATGCAGCCGCAACACATACAAGATAAAATATCTAAGTATGATTCTAGCATGAACATTAATTGAAATAAAACATATAAAATCTAGTTAACCCAAAACAGAGAGTCTGATCATACAACATGCAACAACTATTCCTTTATAACATACTTAATAGAAAAAAAAGAGTTACTCAACTGATAAGGAAAAGATCAATCCACCAAGTTATATATACATACTCAACCGAGATATGCATGACCAAAC
>JBBYHH010556649.1:0-19239 GCA_038382905.1 Daphne laureola
AGAAGAAACCCAGCTTTAACCATCATCAAGCTCCTTCCTTCCATGTTACTGTATGCTAATGTCTCTCTTTCAAGCTCTCAACTTTACCTTCTGCAACAACCCAGTACCTTCTCAAGGACGCTACAAAAAGCAGCCATTTTCAAAAGAACCTAACTTTATCTTCCCTTATCCAGCACAAGTGTGGAGTGTTTCGGTCAGAATCCGGCGAGCTACAGCAACAGCATACACAGAAATCCTTTGAAGGCAATTTCTTTTGCTCCTTTCTCCACAAAAGCTTGCACTTTTTGAACAAGACCAGATCAGCCAGTTGCCCAAGTCCAGTGTTCTGAAAGAGACCCGACTGAGGATGGAAACGAGAGGCTATGAGGTAAGAGAAGGGTGGAAAAGGAAGAGAAATTCTCGACCGGTTTTCACTCAGTCCCTGAAATTCCGAGAACCTAGAGATCTGGGATTTTCATAGTGTTTTGTTTCTATATATTTGGCCGATCCCCACAAATTCCCTGCGGGTTTGTTGCTGGTTCCTAGCTCTGCTAGTGGTTCGTTCTACTACTACCATTATCTCTTCACTGCCTTCAAACACAGACACCCCCTTTATTTTTCCCCTTTTTCTAACCCTTCCTTCAAATGCAGGAACAAAATAAAGATCAAGGAGAGAAGCAAAATGGCAAAGCAAAATGGCAAGAGACAGAGATAAAGAAGCAAAATTTACTGCTTTCCAGAATATGGCAATAAAAAAATTTAATCTTTGTACTAGTAAATAATGGAATTTTGAAATTTCTTGGTGTGATTGGATTGGACTGAGGGGAAGTGTGGGAGAGAAGAATGGGATGTGTTAGGCGAGCAACAGAAAGAAAGAAAGAGAGAAATTTTGCAGGAAAAAACTATTTTGACAGGTCACGTGCTTGGATTGTCTCTTGGCGTTTTGTTTGGCTTCTTGCTTTTTTACACTTTTTTTTTAATAACTCTGACCCTGTCAAAAGTTAGACGCAGTGTGGCCCACTTCCTAACATGCCTTAACGGGAATCCACTCCACTTTTTAGGTAGCGTTTACGGAGAAAAAATATGTAGTACAACTTTCTTATTCCAAACACATAAATAAAATTCTTATCAATTTTTTTTTGTAAAATCACATTTTTATGTAGTCACGTACTTACTCAATACTTAAATAATTATATTATTTGACATTTTATTTTCATATTTTAAAATTTAAATATTTATAGATATAAATAATAAAAAAAATCTAAAAATATATATTATAAATTATAATACATATAAAAAATATTTAATCTTTGAAATAAATACCTCGTTCATCAATGAAAAGAATTCTCCAACCTTGGAATGAACACACCTTAACCTTAATCATCCTCTCATACTAATCTCTCTACTTTCAAAACTTACAAACATTCCCTTCAAATTTAGCTAAATAACAGCTTTGCCGCCCAAAATTTCAAAATATACATATACACCCTCGACACTCAATTATGTTGCATTGATTGGTAACATTTGAAATTATACTCCTAAATATAAACACTTTAAATGGAGTCCACGTTTTAAAATTAACAATGTTTCTTTAATTGCTAAAATTAATAAGTAGAACACTTTTAATGGAGTCTACATTTTAAAATCTATAAATGAGACCCTAAAACTTGTAATCACTACAAAGAGTAAAATAATAAGGGTAATTATGAATCAAAAAAATCTGAGATTTGGTTTAATCTTCACTTTACCCCGTATTTTTAGAATTATCGGGAAAAAAAAAACTTAAGGTTTGATGAAATATACAAAAATCTCATGGACCATAACTCCGTTAGTCATTCGGTTAGTGTTTTAGGTTTAATTACAAAAATTGGATCTAAACTATTCTAATCATAACAAATCTATCATAATTATCTTAATACTTTACAATTTGACCAACCTCATCACTCAAGCCATCGGCCCACCACTACCTACTAATTAACGCAAGTCATCGGCCCACCAGTTCAACTACAGACCTACCACTTAGCGACATATATTCAATCCCAGGTGATTGTTGCTTCTTTTGTGTTGTTTGTTTGATCACTCGTTTCTCATTTCATTCAACCATGAGTCTCGATCCGTACAAATTTCTGAAAATCACCGCCAACCCAGATGGCTAACTCACTCGACTCGCTCCGCTCCCCACCATCGCTGCCTCCGACGCTTTCGATTCCCCACTGCGCCCTCACCAGAGACCTCTCTCTCAACCCCACCAACAAAACCTTCCTTCGTCTCTTTCGTCCTCCTACCTCTACCAAGCTCCCCGTCATTCTCTATTTCCATGGCGGCGACTTCGTCTTCTTCAGCGCCACCTCCCATCTATTCCACGACAGTTGCGCCGTCATGGCCGCCCAAATCCCCGCACTCATCCTCTCGCTCGAGTACCGTCTAGCCCCCGAGCACCGCCTCTCAGTCGTCTTCAACGACCCCATTGATGCCATTACGTGGACCTGCTAACAGGCCTTGGATATGTCCGATGATTGGCTTCGAGAGTCCGCCGATTTCTCCAGATTTTCCTGATGGGCAGCAACGTCGACAGAACCATTGTGTAACACGCCGCATTGAGAACAACAGATTCAGATTCAGATCTCTCATCATTGAAGATCCAAGGGTTGATCATGAACCAGCCATTCTTCGGTGGGGTTCAGAGAACACAATCGAAGCTCCGATCGGAGGGAGATCAGATTCTACCACTGGCGGCGAATGATCTGTTGTGGACGTTAGCGCTGCTAGAAGGGCTTAAGCGGATGAAAAGTAATGGGATAGCTAGAATGGGCCTCGTAAACAGGTGTTGGCTTGAGGTGAGAGAGATTGTGAAATTGTAAAGTATTGAGATAATTATGATAGATTTGTTAGGTTTAGAATAGTTTAGACCAATTTTCGTAATTAAATCTAAAATATTAACAGAGCCACTAACGGAGTTCTGGTCCAGAGAATTTTTATATATTTCATCAAATTTCAGGGAGTTTTTTCAAGAATTTCTAAAATATGGAGACAAAATGAAGATTTGACCAAACCTCATATTTTTTAATTTTTATAATTACCCTAATACTAAAGCGTGGCGTGAAGAATTAAGGAGGGTTGGAGGAGAATTGGTGATGGTGCATGAAGCACCAACTAATGCACGTATTAGTTGGCCCAGAAAAATGTTTATCTTGTTTAAAAATGTATACAACGTTAAGTGAGGCACTAATGATTGAGGCGTAGTAGCTGCCTGAAACTCAATTCAGTTGAAACGTACTTAAAGTAATTCGGTGTATGTATTTGGGTTCTAGGCAACGGTGGTTGGTCTGCTAATAACCGATGGATATTTAACTAATGCTACTCACTTCCACTTCAAACAAAGATGATCACTCACCCAATTCATTTTTTGAAACCTAACATGGTAACATATGTTAGTTGGGTAGGTCAGCTTCATCAACGTGTTGAACTTGTTTGTGACTCAAATTATCAAAGAGTTGAGAGTAAAAGATTTGAGAACTGGTCTTGACCACTTGGTTTAATGATCAATGTTCTTGTGGACACTTGTAAGAGGTCTCGTATTCGAGCCTCCAGTATCCCCAATTCATTTATGTAAAAAAAAAAAAAAAAAAGATTTGAGGACTGAATAGTTGTCATTATTGTGCCATGTAAAGAAGTTTAGTAGTTAACGGAGTTCGGAGTAATTTATTCTTGCGATGCAAGCTTGTTAGCGTTGATCTAGATGTGGCTTGATTAGAGATGAGCATATTCGCTGGATTGTTCTACGCTTTATCGGATCGTTTCACCATGGAGCGAGTTAGTTTTGTATCTATCTATGGTGAAGCGGGTCATGGATATTTATTGGAGTTTCACAGATAAAAGAATATTATTTACAACATAATCCTTAAACTTAAAAAAATATATATATACAAAATGGTTCTCTAACTTTTAAAAATTTACAAATTGGTCCTTGAATTTTTCAAGAATTTACATATTGATCCAAAATTATTTACATTTTTAATCCCTGAACTTTGTTACAAAATTTAAAAAAGATAATTTTTTTAAAAATTACACTCCAGTCATCGATCCACCAATATAGTGGAGCGATCCATCGCAATGCAGATAGGTCTATGGAGCGGATCGACCCGCTCCAATATCCATCTCTACGCTTGATGGTCCAAGTCCAAGTAGGACTTACTATTTAGTTTTTTGTTTCACATTCGGAGTTGCCATCTTGTTTCAAGTTCGTTTATGATTCCAATTTAGTGTAGGGTTTGGATTTTGTTTTGCTCAAAATGTAGATTAGTACCCCTGAACTTTCGTGACTCGGTGATTTAAGGGGTCAAATTATCAATAAGGAACACTACTACCCTGAAATATTTAACTTTGTACAGTTAAGGGGTCCGACTCAGTAACTCAACTAACATCGTCAAACTTTTAACTGTTCAGTGACCTAACTGTCACTTTTATATACCGAGGTCATATATTAAACGAAGTAATTAATTTTAAGCTCATAGTAAACCATTTAGCCCTCCGAAATACAAAAATATATAGGAATTTTTGTTCTCAAGTTATAAGTTAGTACATAGTATAAAAAAGAAGAAATATATAATTATGAAAATATTATTGTTTTAGTGTAAATTTAAAAAGAGTTAAAAATTAGGTGACTAAATATGTAATTTTCTTTATTTTTTTGTTAATCAATAAACATAAGTTAGACTCAGTTTAATAATTCAGGGAACTAATCTACCCAATTCATAATTCAGATCCTTAAATCACTGAGTCGCAATAGTGTACTAATCTATATTTTTTTAGGTTTGTCTCTCTTTTGTTAGTTTTGGTGTAATTCGATGAAAGTTGTAGAAAAAACTTTAGGTGTGTTCTTTTAATATATTTTAGTAGAATTTGATAATAAAAAAAACTATAAGCACTTAAAATTTGTGTAATATGGAGTTTTTCCAAGTAAGATAAATAGAACGAAAACAAAAAAAGTGAGGAATAATAATCAAAAGAGTACTGTCTTAAATTTTTGTATTTGCTGTGTGGGATCAGCCTAGGGGAACAAAATCTCCGTCTTGTCAATTCTGCGGCGATATGATGCTTAGGTTCAGTTGATCACATTCATTTTTCAAAATAAATTTTTAAGGTCCGTTTGACATCTCCTTCTATAAAATTCTAACATATTTTTAATATTGTTTTAAATATTTTTTTTATTTTTCTTTCTATCTCTCTTTTTATATTTTAAATCTATTCCACAAATATGTTAGAAATTTGTGACGTAAAACACACCCTAACTTTAATAAATTTCTAACTTTCTTAATTTTAATATATTTAATAATTTTAAATTCATTAATTTATTATAAAATAATATTTTTTTAAAAAAATTCTATTCATATATATATTATCAATTAATCAAAACACAATTTCTCAAATTTTTCAAATTTTTTTGCTCGTTACAATGAACCATTGAGTATAAACCACATTGATTATAAACCACACCATCAAATAATGGTTGTTCAAATTAAATTAAAAAATTTCTAAAAACGATTTAACACAAATTTCTAATTTAAAAAACAAACAAAATACCTTTTTTTTTTTAGAGAAATAATGATTTCATTCAATTTTAAGCGGTTAGTGCTGAAAACAACCTAAGCAGACAAAGTCCTGACTAATAAAAAAGCTCTGAACCAGAAGCGAGCATAAATAAGTCTAGGTATCAGATCCAGATAACTTAAGGTTATAAGGTCATGAGAATAAAATCATCAACCTAAAGTTCCCAAAAAAATAGTCAAATAGCTTAAGGCTATGAGACGCTGAAAATAGCAAAAACTCAAAACAAATGAGCAAAACAAAATAAATGGAGAAAAACATCTAACAATGAAGGGTTGCATTAGCATAACGACGCATACCAAGAGCTGAAAGAGGAGAGAATGCAACACGAAGAAGTTCGAGACAGGTCTTCTACCACCTAGCCATATAGCTTCATACAGGTTCTCGTCCGCAGCATCTGCAATCAGTCTGAATGCAACAACACACCAAATCTACTTTTTGCAACCTTGGAAACGCCTATTCCCTGCAAGAGAACATGGGTAGAAAAAACAAGTCCAAACCACCACCTGCTCACACAATCTCCAAAATCAGCAAACAACATACATCAATTGTCAATGAACCCGAGCCAATTCAAAATATTGAGCGCACAATGGAGACTCCAGACCCTGCACACCCACCTTCCCGCATATCACTGCTCCAGGCAGGGTGAGCAATTCCTCGATCACATCTTGTCCACCGAACAACCCACATTTAAACGTCCCCATCCTTTGGCAAAAAAAAAAAAAAAAACAGTCCAAGAAACTAGCCAAATCCACCTTACCAACATAAAAAACTATGGCTTCCAACGAGAACCTGTCACAACAACAAACATCCATCCACACCTATTAATTTTTGTGCCAAAACCAGAGGCATAAATCTGCCTAGCTCCAACCTGCGCACACCGAGTCGGAGTCTGAAAGTTTGATGCCTGAAACCTGAGCCATTTCGGTGAGCAGTCGTCTAGGCGAGCAACCCGCCAAATGGAACCGAAGAGATCTCATTGGGTCGTGAGGGCAGCAGCACGGAAGCGCCCTGGAGAAGCCATGGCCGACCGGCTCCACCGTCCTGGCCATGGACACACAACAGTGCCTCCATTATTTCAACGGGGAGCCGAACCCAGATGCCGCGGCATGATCAAGAGACGTCGGTGACAGATGGATGGACTCCAAGGGATGCGAGACAAAGGAGGAGAATGAGTCGAATCGCGATGACCAGCGAAAGCTCGTCGTTGAGCTCCAAAGAATTGAAACGTCCGCGGCATGGCAAAGCCACCGGCGCTCAAAATTACGCTGCACCGACGGCCAAAAAAGGCAGGGTGGCGGCGACAACAGTCTTCCATGGAACCCTAGTGGAGCGCATTTTTAGCTATAGTACACCTTAATTCCCGATTACTACGCCAATAGCATATTTTACAAACAACAGACTTGAACACACACTTCTATGAATTCACAATTTTTTTGTTTAAGCACAATATATATTGAGTATCGTTATTAGGGAAGAAAAAAAAAACACTTATGTTCACTAATTATAAATCAGAAACACTTTATTTTTTATATTTAATTTATAATTTTTTTTATTTTATTAATATGAAATATAAAATTAAACTTTTTGTATATAAATGATATTTTCATATATGTGCTTCATAAACATATGTTTTTTAAATAAATTTTTATAAATATGTAATATAAATAAATTGAAGTCAAATAGATATTGCTTTCAATCAAACTGAGACAAAGGGTATATATTGGATTGTAGCATTCATTTTTTCTTGACAGGGGGAGCACTCATTTTTTTTTATGAAGGGGGTAGCACTCGTTTAATCCTAAACTAATGTAGCAGTTTTTCGAGTGTGTTCTTTTGGTGAAAAAAACTGAGCTATTGAATGAAACGTTTAAAAAGTCATTTGATATACTTTTTGTGTCACTTAATTTTTACAACATATTGATATGCACGAATAAGGTTGGTAGAAAGATGTAGAGTTTTTACAAAATTACCTTTAAAGAGGGGAGAGTTGAGTGAGTGTTGTGACGGTGACATGTGTTGTGTCGGTGGAGGGTTTGGCGCTAGAGTGAACATGTAGGGAAAATCTTCCCAGGTGCCAGCAGAGGTAAGCAATTGGTCGAGCATGCGGGCCGGTCGTCCAAGACCGGTTTGGTTTAAGGCCAACCCAGTCTTCACGTATGCGAGGTTACCAAAAGAATGGGTCTCTCATATGTGATGACCCCGTGAGGGTGGCCATGGTCTAGTGCCGGGACGGCCTTCTCGGGTTGAGGACCGGTTTGGTTCAAGATCAACCTAATCCTCTCGTATGCGAGGTTACCGAAGGAAAGGGCCTCTCATATGCAATGACCCCGTGAGGGTGGTCATGGTCTGAGGTTGAGATGGCTTTCTCGGGTTAAAAAGGTAATGACTGAGACCGGCCCATGGGTCCATCCTCTCGGCCGAAATGTATAGGGACCCACCAGAAATGTTACATTACTTTTAGAAAATCCGAAATAAGAAAATGTTACATTCTAAATGTAACCGATTATATACTAACTGAACAAAAGTTATAGGAACAAAGAAGATGGGGGAGCACACAAAATGGAGAGAGGCAACCAAGATTCGAGGCTCTTACTTAGTTCACAGTGTTAGGTGGCTAAAGGGAAAGAACCAAAAAGAAACTCTTAGGATCTGTTTAGTTATGAAAATCTTCCAAAATTTTTATCTCAAGTTTCATTTGTAAATAGTTAGGATGTATAATTAGTCATTAAGACGAGATAACCTTATTTTTAAAACTTTGAAAAACTTTAGTATTAAAATAGAGAATTTCAAAATAAGGTTTCTTATTTTAACACATGAATTTTTCAAAATTTTAAAAATAAAGTTTTCTCACATTAATAACTAGTAGTTATACATTTCCACTACTTACAAAGAAAACTTGAAATGAAAATTATAGAAATTTTTTATAACTAAACGGAACCTTAGAATTCGTTTAAGTTCCCATACAAACATCTCGGCTCAATGAAAAACACCCATCCGAAAAAATCAGAGAAGAAAGTGGCCCACAATTATAAGGCATTATAAGGCCCCACTCACCACGAACCCCAACTACACCACATCAAATTGACATAAAATATGTTGATAGAATTTTTTTGTGTTGATAGATTCTTTACTATTCGTTAATACGGAGACACATTATTTGATTATTTGATGGAGAATTTCTTGAAATATTTAAAGTTATGTTATTATGACAGTAAAAAATGGAGGAAACAAATGAATAATTCACTGATTTATTATAGAAATAGTATATATATATTTTTTAAAGAGAATAAATTTCATTTAATAGCACGAGTCAATTGCCGAGACCAATCGGAGAGGAGGAACAAGTCCTCAAGTGTGCCAACTTACGAGCTCTGTCCAGTCGCAAGCAATACTAACATTAACACTAATTAGATGTCCATAGTGAGTAATAGAGTAAAACAAAGAAAATAACACAACTAGTAAAACAAGAAATGAAAGATAGTTCCACTACCCCCAAGAGGACAATGTCTCGAACAACCATCTAGTTGGGACAGAATCAGAAGGTTGGACGATACACCTTAGAGCCACCAGCACCAAGGAAACGCATCAAAAAGTTGCACTAATCGTCATCAGGATTTTAAAGAGGTGTCCGTATACAACATTCTCAAGACATGCACATACATCTAATAAGCTTCAAACCAACTAGGGAGCTAAGCGATGTCTCAACCTTGCACGAATAACCATCACAAAGCTCAGAGGTGATTCCCACTAGCAGAAGAGGAATCCCAGACGTACATATAACCAGGAATCTATCAACCATAGCATAATAATTGAGATCAATTTTGCTTTGATGTCTCGGACAACACCGGATGAGGGAGATCAAAAACCCCATCCGTCCGAAGGCAAAACCATCATCTCTGCAGGCAGGGTGAGACCTTGCTCAACCCTGCCAAAAAATGGAGCAACACTCCCAAAACCACTATATTGTGCAAACATCCAACCAAACCACAAACCATGTCCAACACTCTAAAAAATCCAACAACACTAGTCAGCCCCCTAACAACCTCAACAAAGGATCAATTTGTAGCATACACCAAGGGCGCGACCCACAGTAGGGGACCCACCCTTTAATACCAGCCTTGCCAAATCCCCTATTACCAAGGAGATCAATCGACCCCAGGCATAACCAGAAGCAAACCTAATGAGAAATCAGTTGGCGACGCCAGAAATCTCAAACTTCACCGGCCAGTCTGAAATCGAAACCATAAAGGGTTAGTGGCAGAGAGCCATCATCTGGCCAAGGAGGAAGGCGCTAGGTTCAACGTCGAAGAACGACTAGCGCCAGGTCAAGGGCTTTCCACCGCGAGATTCAGTCAAAACTTGATTGCCGAAAATCACCACGACGCCGATACCCCTAGATTTTCATATAGCTAGCTGGAAAACGTGAAGTTGTGCTTCATGGAGAGCGAACAAACACGGATGGACGCGACTCCTAGTTGACCAAACTGACAACACGCCAAAAAAAATCAGATCAATTAAAAAGGAGCAAGAGGAAAATAGCGGCGGCTATCGCCAGAAACCCTAGAAAAAGAATTCATTCTTAGTTATGGAGACTGTTATTTTGAAATGTACTAATTTTTAAGAGTTATGGAGACTGTTATTTTGAAATGTACTAATTTTTAAGAGAGGGGTGAGTATTATTTTGAAATAGTATATTCTTGGTGGGTACCGTGACCGACGAGAGAATCTCTAATATACGCTTCATGCCCTAACCGTATCACATCACATGCACCACCTCCAATTATTACACTTTCCACTACCATTACAAATTTACAATCGCTAATCGATAATGTTGTAAAATTTGGAATTTACCCACTCAAATCTCCACACCCTCATTCCCATCCACATCTGCATACATACAGTTAAAATCAACGACAAGAACTCAATATTGTCAGAAATATATACTTGCATTTTTAATAAATAAAAATATCTTATGAAGATAAAAAGACACCATTTTTTTTACAAATTAACTTCTCAGTCGCACCTTTCGAAATTGTCATTTGATATTTTATGCAAGAATGATAGATAAAACACTATTAATTCTCATGGACTATATATTAAAAAGAATTATTACAAAATCTGTAAAAGAAAACGAAAAATGGTACTATATTCAAAACACAGCATAAATAAAACGATGATGAAATTAAGAATATCAATATAGCAGCCACGGCTTTCTCTGATGACGAAAATAAACATTGGTCCTTTTTGTACTAATCAGTTAATAATTGTATTATTTTTATTTTTATTTTTATAATTAAAAATGGAGGTGTGAGATTAGTCATTAGTTTAAGCAGATTTCTGCGTTGATGTACTGAAAAGTAGGACCGCGAAGTTCAAGGGCATTTTTGTCGCATTGGGAAAATAATATTCCCCGAACCGAAAAACCACATTGTTCGTCTCTAGCCTTGTCATGAGCTGGGGGTATGTTGGTCGCCTTGATGTGGTGTCCCGGATATTACCACTTAATTTCCCCACATTTGATATACTAACTGCATTTTCAATTGATTTTATTTATTATCATATAATCTCTTAAACTATATTGACTCAATTATTTTGATTTATGAATTATAAAATATGTTAATTCAGTCTTTTAATTTTATATTGTCAATCACTTTACCTATTTGATCGCATAAATGTTAGTTGATTTTAAGAAAAATGTCTATTATGATCATAATTCTTTCTAATCTATATCCAAAGTCCTTAAACCTATCAGATTTAATAAAAATATCGTCTCGTTTTTCTAGGTAGGTGAGTCAAGTTGAAATGATGAGCAATTTTTATAAAAATATAGTCTCACTGGTTTTTCTTGGTGGATGAGTCGGGTTGAGCAGAGCAGGAGGACTCACCACTACAATTCTTTGAAATTTTGAACTTAAACATTTGCAACCTAATACTTTAAATTCTTACAAATAGGTCACTTATCTGTGAAAATCCTAACAACATTAGAGCCTCATTGAACGAGTTACCAAGTTAAAGGACTAAAATGCTTGAACTTACATAATTCAGGGACTGAATCGATACGTTTTATAATTTAGAGACTAAAATACGTGAGTTAACATAATTCAGGGGACTATTTGATAATAATCAATTCCAAATTATCCTCAAAGCATAATCCAAAAAGACAGACTATTTGATAAAAATGTTTTGATTGATAGATGAGATATATATGAGTAGAAAAATTTGAGAAAAATATTATTTTATAAAGAAATGATAGTGAATTGATGGATTTAAGGTTGTTAAATATATTGGGAAAAAAATAGAATTCTTTTTTGAGAAATGTTGTTACTGAACTGACCCATAATGTTCATTTTCACATATAAAAATTACTTCATTTCTCTACGAAAAGTTGACTCATTTGACTTTATTGTTTCAAGATTAAAAATTTTATTCAAATTTTAATAAAGATAAATGGTGAAAAAAAATCCATAAAAATATATCTAAAATATTTAGAATTCAAATTATGATATACATGTGAAATATTAAATTTTTAATATTTAAATATTGATGAAAAAAAGTATAGATTAAATATTGTAAAATTGTCAAGACAAATATGTCAACTTTTGGCGAATGGATGGAGTACAATATTTGACTGAGATTGGTTTTGGCGGTAATCGGTACTCTTCCGACGCCGTTTGGTGGAAGAAGAGGTTTTGGTTGGGTCAGCGGACGTTCGGCGGTGGGGATGCGATGGATGAAGATTAAAAATTGTTTAGAATTTGGGTGAATTTATCAAATTTTAGAAATTTTAGACTACAATTTGAAGTTTATTTTAACGATAATGGTAAATGTGGTATGAAAACGTTAACGATAATGGCATTTGGGGACCGGATTTAAAAAAAAATGGTAAAAATGAGCCATCGGATAGACGTTACTCGTATTTTTGGCCCATTTCCCTCGTTAAAATATCAAAAGAAATACTTTCTCTGTCCCAAATTATTGTCACAACATCAATTTTCCCCCCAAATTAAATGACATATTTCTATTTTTATTTTATTTTAATCTACTTTTACCTTTATAAACGTACTCACTCAAATAATTTAGGGAATATGTTGAGAGGGGTAAGTTTGGAAGGTGATAATGATGGAAACTTATGTAAAATAAATTGATTACTAAAGATACTCTTAATCTACACAAATAAAATAAAAGTGATAACAAATGAAGAAATTACTATATAAAAGTTACTCGTACAAAATTCAATATTCAAACCATTTTCCTTCTATATATTTATGGCAAATGACTGTATTGATCAATAGTGTGAAGTTAGTGAGATGATACCATAACATCTCTCAAGTGCCATTTGTGTTATATTTGTTTTTTCCTTCAAAGCGATAATTATATGCTTTGCATTCTTTTTAATTTTTTTAAAAGAAAATTCTAAAGTTCCTCTCTCACATGAATTTTTCATTAATATGGTTGTCTTAAATGCTAAGAAATTGTATACGTGAGTAAATTAGGACTCTACTGAAAATTATTGTGATTAAATAGTATACAATCCAAAAAAGAATACAATGCATTTTTTTTTTGAGAAATAAAAAGTATTATAACTGAAATGAACATGCTAACCCTAACTAATTTTTAAAAGATATTAAAGGAAAAAATTATCAACAAAAAAAAAAACACAACCATAATATGAACACACCCTAGGTTGATTTCAGGAGTGTAGCGTTTGGCCCAATCGTTTGAGATGATAACAGGCCTTATTAGCCCAGAATAGTGATGGACCCAGCCACGTTAAAATTACAATAAGGTCAGTGGAGTCAACCTCCAGGCTTGGCTCTAATTTCGTTTGAAGCACAAAGATATCCTACGAATATGAACTTGCTCCTCTTCCCCAGATCCAGAGGAGCAACGTAACCCCGATCTTCCACAACTCCTATACGACTCTGCTATTTCTTTTGCTCTCACCGTCGCCACCGCCGCCCTTCGCTTATAGCGTTATTGCGATCCTGCCCCGCCGCGGATTTACGGGCTTAGTCCGGCGCTTCGCAACAGCCGTCGGATCAATACCTGAACCGACGTCTGATCGTGAGAGCTTTACAGCCGTTCTTCCGTCTATCTTATCGAAGGATCGGTACGATGTTTCTAATTGATCCCTTTTCGCTTCCTATAGTCCTGGAATAAGATTTGTGGTTGTCGTGTGACTAAATTCCTGCTTTCCATGTTTGCATTTTTTCTCTAGTACTCGTATCTTTCTGTCTTCTTAACTTCCCTTTTTCATTTCGTATTTCGAAAGCATAGTCTGCTCTGTTCTGGAATTCCGGGGCATGCTGTTTGAGAGAATTTACAGGAACCAGTGTTTCTTTTGTTTGTATTTATGGTTGTGAAGGGCGAAAATGTCTTGATATTGCCAGTAGTATCTTTCAAGTGCATATTTGGTTTTAGGGGTCCTAATTGATCATCTATTTCCGAATAATAGGCTGCGAGGAACATATAAATAAGAAATGGAAGGAAATCACAATGCTATTCACAATCTCACGCATGCATGTAATGCATTATGCAGTGTGATGTGTTTGTACTGAATGTATGTGCTATCATGTTAGTTTTTGACATATTCGATTGGGCTTCATTTACACCCTTTACAGCTTGATTATCCTGGCTGGTAGCCAGTTCAAATTTAATCTTCTGTCCTTTAGTTGCATGCTTTATGTATGAATCATGATATTACTCCGGCCTTCTTGCTTCAGCTACTATAATTTGGAGCCCGCTGTCCCCTAATAGATGTTGTTTTTTCTTTTTAGGGATGTCCTAAAATAATTGTTACTCCCTCCGTCCAAAAAATAATGAAACGTTTGAGTTTTGATGTCCATTTGACTTCAATTTATCTACATTATTCTGAAGTAGAAAAAATGTAAATAAAATATGTTTGTAAAATAGATATATGAAATTTTCATTTGTATACTGATAGCCGATATCTCAGCTACCCAGATAATATTGCTGATATCCTCTCCTCCTTCTCGCTGACGATTCCCTGAAAAGATCCGAGGTTGTGGGACCCCGGGGAGATACTCCGACGCTCAAGTCAGTTCAAGAACTCAAGGTCTGGGTAGCTGAGATATCGGCTATCAGTATACGAAAGTCTTAAATTTATATTTCAAAATGATTGGAAAAAAAAATCATAGATTAAATGTTGAAAAACAAATGTTTCATTACTTTTGGGACTGAGGGAGTAGTATATTTCTTCTTTAGGAAAGTTTACTGCCTCCCTCTTAGAAGATGAAACATTTGACTGGACAGGGAAATTAAGAAATGTTGAAGACTTAGTCACTCAGGGTAATAAAGTAAAAGTAAGTATATAAGGCATAAGTAACTTTTTAGCGGGGAAATGAAATTGAGGTTAATAGGTAAATTGGGGTTAAAAAGTTGGCTTAGAAGGAAACGTTCAATTTTGTTTGAACAACCCAAAAAGCGGAAAACGTTTCAATTTTGCTGGGAGGGAGTGCGTACATATTTATTTTACAATATTCACTCACTTTCTCTTCTCTTTTAATACCCTTTCTCGTTCTTTTAGATACTTTCTTCACATTTTGAGCCTCACTTTCTATTTTTGCCTTAATCTTCATGCCTAGATAAATGCAACATATATTTGTAGTAAAGCATATGTGGCATATTGCTTGATGGATAATAGATGTCTCTCTGGATGCTGATTCCCCAATATAATATAAATATATGGTGGATATTTCTGGTTTTATGAATGTGTTGTAGATGTGCATTCTTTGTGATGGGCAAACTAACATTAACGTGGTCAGTTCGCTGACTGCAAATAACAAGTTTGGGCTTTGTTTGTTTATGTCCAAGTTCTTCTCAGAGAGTTACTTTTTGAGCTAGAACACATGCCAGTTCTGAAAAGGGTCGAAAAACAATGAGTCAAATTATGTAACACGTTGGATGAATGCAGCATGTTTCTTTATTGGCGCTTTCACTTCAAAATTTCTGGATCATCGCCTCAGTAATTGTAGTACACATGTGAAGTCAACTTCATGTTTAGCATCTACCTTTTGGATTTTCACATCTGTTATCAATGCTGTCATTTTGTTTTTTGTTCTCAGGTTCTGTGACTGAATAGTTTATCACATTCTAACTTTCAAGAAGCATCATTTATCTTGAGCCCGGGGCACAATTTTTTGGAGCTCGGGGCCCAATCAATGAATACATCTCAGTTCATGGACAAACAGATAATGGACTTATCATCGTCTTCACTATCAGAGAACAATAACCAGAACAAAGACTTCATTAATCTTATGAACCACCCTCAAGATGAAGATAATGGTGGTCATCAGACCCAGAAGGACTTGATGGGAAGCCAAAATAATGAGATTAACGAGGATATCTTCCCAAGCTATGATTTCCAGCCCATTCAACCCTTGGGACCTAGCCACAGTATTGGGTCAAGTATTGGTGCAGCTGCAAATTCTAGAATTCGGATACCTGATGATACAAGAGCTAAAGTAAGTGAAGCTTCACTTTGTTTTCTTAGAGATGCATGGGGAAGGCTGTTACTGGGTATATGTGTACTTTTTCTTCTTTTGATTATTCCAATTCCTTTTGGTTGTTCAGAACTATACTTCTCTGGACTCCATTGAACCTGCTCTGTTGATACGGGAGAAGGATCGGAGCTCCTCTGATTCAACAATGGTGACTGAGATTGATCGATTAATGAAGAACTATACTGATAACTTGGTTCACATATTAGATGGTGTTAGTGCAAGGCTGAGTCAGTTGGAAAGCAGAACTCGGCATCTTGAAAATTCTGTGGATGATCTGAAGATATCTATAGGGAACAATCATGGAAGCACAGATGGGAAAATGAGGCAACTTGAGAATGTTCTGCGAGAGGTATATAATTTGTTGTTTATTTTCCTCTTTCATTTTCCGTTACATTTAAAACATTAGATATTCCATTAGGATAACTTTGATTCAGCGGCCTTTTGAAGGTATTAAAAGCAAGGGTTTTGGAATCGTCTGTTATGGCCTGTTCGCAAGCCTTAAATACAGACAACCTTTTCCTTTTGCAAGTTCAATAATGTATTTTTTTAGACAGGATAATTAAACTGATTTTGAAACATTTTGTTTGTCCCGGTGACCCTATGGAAAATTCATGAGATGATAAGGCTAGTAGCTTTTATAGAAATGTTTATTTATTTTGGCTTTAGTCTTGATTTGTTTTTCTTAGTTAATTCAAGTCTATACCATTGGTTAGGTTATAATCAATTTTATTGAATCGGTCAATGGATATAACAATGTTGATCGAGTGTGATTGATGCATCATGGATATTAAGTTACTGATAATTTCATTTAAGTATTTTCATTTGAAGACAGCTCTGTAAGACGAGCAACTTTAAGTTTTTCACGGACCTTCTATTTGATTCTTGGGTTGAACTATTGTTTGAGCCTATCATAATAAGCGTGGTGAAAAAATTAAAATGTTGTCCCATGATACCATCTACTCCGTATTAATTTAAATCTGAGTTTAATTGGCTGACTATTCACATGCTGTAACTTTTCATTGTTGATTTTGACATGCAGAGTTAGAGCTTCATGATTATGGGGTCAATACAATTACAGATGTGTTTGATTTATCGTTCTGGGCTTAAACGGGCTCAAGTTGGAACTATCATGCTTCTCTGTATAGTTTGTGTTCTTACATTTTTGCCTTGATCACATGCAGGTTCAAACAGGAGTACAGGTGCTGAAGGATAGACAGGATATAATGGCAACTCAATTGCAGCTTTCAAAGCTAAAAGTGTCAAAGGCTGAACAATCATTAGAAAAAGAGAACATGGCACATGTAGATTCTGCATACCAATCTGCATCTGCTCCTCTTCAGTCTCAGCAGCAGTTTCCCCCAGCTGAATCATTCGCCCCACAACATGCTCCCATTCCTCCCCGTCCTGTTATTGCTCCAGCTGCTGTTTCAGCTCCACCTCCTGCTCCTGTACCACAGATTCTGCCACCACCTCAGCTTCAGCTTCAGCTTCAGCTTCCTAGTCACTTCCCCGATACCCAAATGCCTTCTGGGGCTCAGCGTGAAGCATACTATCCAGCACCTGGGCAGCTTCCAGATGCCGCAAACCAGCAATACCAAGTACCCCCCAGCCAGCAGTCTCAAGCCCCTCCTGGTGTAGCGCCGCCACAACCATATCAACCTGCCCCTCCAGCACCACAGTTCTCTCAGCCACCTCAACCACAACCCTCACTTCCACACCATCCTGAAGAGATGCCTTATCCTCCATCTCAAAGTTATCCACCAAATGTACGACAGCCACTATCTCAGCCGCCAAGCGGCTCAGTGCCCACCCATTATGGATCCCCTAGTCACATCTATGACACACCTTCGAGCAGAGGTAGTTCAGGATTTTCTTCAGGATATATCCCACAATCTGGCTCGGGTGAACTCTATCCCTACAGTGGAACAGCCCCTCAGTATGGCAGTGGGTCACCAATGAAACCCCAACAGTTCCTTCCTGCATCAACCCCAGGCAGCGGTCTTCCTACAGCAAGGATTTTACCACAGGCATTGCCAACTGCTTCTGCGATAGGAAGCGGTCCAAACTCTCCTGGTTCCGGAAATAGGGTTCCTGTTGATGATGTGGTGGACAAAGTGACTAGCATGGGATTTCCAAGGGAGCACGTGAGGGGCACTGTGAGAAGATTGACTGAGAACGGTCAGTCTGTTGATCTTAATGTGGTGCTGGACAAGCTGATGAACGAGGGTGGTGACATGCAGCCGCAGAGAGGTTGGTTTGGGCGGTAGCGTTGCGGTCAGCCACCTGGGATTCGAATCCGGTGTTGTATAGAGTTTATTCCCAAGGTACAGTTTGGCCGGTGGCGATTGAGGATGAGGGAAGAAGAGTCTTCCTTCTGCTTCCCCTTTTTCGTCTTACCATTTGCGTCGTGTGATTACTTACACTTTTACCGGTCATTTTAAGCAACGCTGTTATTTGAGACGAGTGGTCTGTTTTGTGCGTTCCAATTTGGTCGACAGTTGACGATTAAATACAGATATACTAATATGTTGACCCTGTTTTTTTGGCCACGAGTTGGTAACAAGGAGCAGAATATTTGTTGTAAGGCACTATTCTTTTAATATTTTTTGCAAAAAAATAATAATTATGAAAAACAATTTCCCCAATTTACTTTCTATTTCTCTCTTTTAAAATTTAAAATGTTGTCATTTTTGTGTTACTTTTTTGCTATAAAGAACGGAGCCTAAATGAAAGAAAATGTTTTTTTTTTCTTTCTTCCCACCCTTTAATGAACTATTCTGGTTTTCGCTTTTGTTTTCTAATCTGGGTTGTTAAAGTTGGTGAATGAAGATAGTTCCATAATTTTAATTATTGAGATTTTATTTTAAATTTTTGTTATTTTAAAATTTTATTTTAAAATTTAAGTTGCATCAGTGATTCTTTTATCTATTTATTTGCATCAGTGATTCTTTTATCTATTTTCAAGTAATTAAGAAAAATGTTTCATTAAAAAATAATTTATTTTATTATTATTTTCAATCTACAATATTACGTGAAAAGAAAATACTAAATCATTTTAAAATAAAAGTTATTTGTATGAAGAAAGTAAACTAACCCTATTAAACAACTTAAAATTGAAATCACCTCC
>JBBYHH010556650.1:0-10806 GCA_038382905.1 Daphne laureola
CAGCCGGTAGTGCAAGAACCACACAGACAGGAGGCAAAGGGTTCGTCGTCGGCAAGGGTGGCAGGACCGAGTCTGGGGACGCCAGCGTTAGGTCCAAGGCCGCACCTTGTGGCGGCTCCGTTGGTGGCGGCTACACAACCGGGTATGCCAAAGCGAGAGCCGCACGTCCTACATCCTGCATGGGGCGAATAGTGGCCCCCCTATAGCGTAGTCAATCGCCAAACTAACGAACCTGCATCTCAGCTTTAGGTGCAAAATAATTTTGTTCCACATGATTGACATGACCACAAGTATAACAGAAATCAGGGGCGGGCTCACAATGGGGCACGTGCCCCGATTAAAATTTTACAAGTTAGGATGGTGGTGGTAGTATTGTTTGACATAAATAAAGTTTAGGGAGTAGTTTGAAAAGAAACATATAATTTAAGGCTGAATGGTACTAAAGCCAAAAAAAAGTGACGGGACCGCATAAGCTACATGCCGATGAAAGAAATAATGGGCAAATACTTATGTCATCCTACAGTTATACTTAATACTCCAATAAGTCATACAATTTGATATTTTATCATACAAGTCTTAAAAGTTTGATAAAATGTTAAGAATTAATCCTAAACATTTATGATGTTATTAACCATCATTTAATAAGATAATTTTCTTTCTCCTAATAAATAAGAGTTTAATATTTTTAAAATCGGAATACTTTATATATATATATCACTGTATTTGAATGGATAAAAAATGGTTAAAATATTTCTTTATTTAATTCAACTTGATTTAAAAAATTATTACACTTTCAAATGTTAAATAAATTGTGCCCCCACATCCAAAAAATCTTGCGCCCGCCACTAACAGAAATCCGGTAATTTTTCATATTGTAAATAAAAAAATCCTATCAACTCCATCATGCTCAATTTTCAACAGACGATGCAGTGATTCTCTAACACATACCTGAACACGGAAACGCAACGTAGTTCCGTTGCATTGAACATCCTGGACAACCCCTACTTGTCATGCAATCCATTCCGTCATAGGTTTTGTAAACCATTCAAATGGAGCATCTAGCAGATGAACCCAAAACTCAATGAAATCGAGCAGTAAAGTAGATGGGCGATCACCTTGTTTTATTGGAGCCATGAAAATCAGACGACCCGCAAAAGCCTACGGTCCGCGGCGCATCACCGTTACCCTGTCCTCCAGCTTGCTAAATTCCAGCAAGAACACATTCCCAATCACGACGGAAGCAGCCGGTCGGACGGTGAAGATGAATTCGCCATGCCATGCGCGACGGAGGAACGCTTCCAGTGCATCAGCCCGAATCGGCCAAGCCACCAGCGGGCGTGCGACAAGCACCGCGAACGGCGGCTGTCTCGGGAGGCCAGCGGACGGTGGCCAGAGCACCGTTTCCTCTGCCCGAGAGAGAGTGAGGTTGGAAAGGGAGGCATGAAGTGAGTCCATAGTAGAGAGAGTTTTCGTGCAGAATACGGCTCAAAATCATGAAAGGAGCAGGAAAAACCAAAAACCCTAGCAGAGAGCTATTGGGGCAGCGAATTTTAACAAAATTAAATTTAAAACATTTGGATATGAAATGATAAGAGTTGTAAAAGTTTGTGTAATTGGTGAAATAGTTCATTCTCCTCGAACTTGTTGCATAGTGTTTTACTTTAAACATATTTATTTCTTAATTCTCCATTATTTATATTATTACACTTAAATCCTCAATTAGAAATATTAACAATTATGTCCTGGATTCACATTAAACATTTTGTGAATGAAAAATGAAAAGCATGCAACCTAATGCATGTCAGAAGGCTACGAACTGAAACAAAACATAGGAAGTACTGTGACTACTATTTATGTGCACTAGATTCTGTGTGGCATAATTCGATTGGTAGTAAAAAAATGTTCTCTAGCTTTTTTTTTCTTTTACTAAAAAAATGTTCCCTTGTTTGCAATATTCATTGATGAATAGTTGAATACATCACATGTATGAACTCTATTGACATGACATGATTAGCGTATATTGTAGTAGTATCCTGCAATTCAGCTAGCTGTGAACTAAGGGAGCCCTCCTAATTAGTTAATTCATTACTGATATTTTATACTTTCTCGGTTTCTTATTAATTGATTTATTTATTTTAGTTATTTTATAATATTTAATTTATAATTTTATTTATAAATATTTATATATATATATAAAGTTAAATAATTTATATGTGTAAAATAATTTAAAAAATAAAGTTTTTAAATGTATACTTCCTTCGTTCACTAAAGATTGAATCATTTGTTTTGACAGTTTCACAATATTTAATTCATGGTTTTTTTTCATGAATATTTATACATTGAAAATAAAATATTTCATATGTATATCATAATTTGACATTTAAATTTTCTAAATATATTTTTTCTGAATTTTTTTAAACTATTTATCTTTGTTAAAATTTGAGTCAAATATTGAACTTTAAAACAGCAAAATCAAATGGACCAATCTTTGGTGGACGGAGGGAGTATTATATTATATTATATTATCGCACCATCCTCAATTAATTGATCCATTTATTTTGGTTGTTTTATATAGTATTTAATCTATGATTTTTTTTTCCATGTAAGTTTCATTATTCTACACTTTACAACATTGTACCTCGTTTAAGTAAAAGTGGGAATGAAAAGTTAAGATGAATATGTAAAAGAACAAGAGATTATTAAAATGGAAGAGAAAGTGTAGTAAAGTAGAATAAGTACAAAATGAGCCTTTCTCTGTTAAAAAAAATAAATATATTAAGACATTCCAAATACGGAATGTAACAATAGATTTCTATAAAAAGAAAACGTATTACTTTTATAGGGATGGAGGGAATATATTATTATTACTATTGTTCTAGTATTATTATTATTATTATTATTATTATTATTATTATTATTATTATTGTTGTTGTTGTTATTATTATTATTTTCTGGTCCTGAAAACTATGATGATAGCCAATGATCACATTGTCAGCATTCCATTGTCGTGACAGATTTCTATACATTAAGGAAGGATGTTGAAACTGTCTGTGGACGGGTTAAAGAGATTCAGGAGGCTTCCAATCTACATCAGCTGAACAAGGAAGTTGCGGATTTAGAAGCAAAAGCTTCTGATAGCTCATTCTGGGATGATCGTGCTAGAGCCCAACAAATTCTTTTAGCCTTGACTGATGTCAAGGATAAGATACAACTGCTTACCGAGTTCAAAACTAAGGTTCTGTTGTTTATCTTTGAAGGATGCATTATCTTTTGATGCTTGCTTTCAAATTTATATGACTCTAGTCGAAAAAATGTGATGTATGGCTTCTTGATGTGTACTTCGACTACTTTCCTTTTAACAACTCTGAAATGCTTTCATGTCCTATCCTATTCTTGCAAATGTTGAATATTCTTCAGCACAATCTTCTTTCTCTCTTATATATATATATATATATATATATATATATATGCCTTCTTTTCACCGCTTTGTTTGACCATGATCCCTTTAGATGTTTCATTATCATCTTAATCTTCTGAATTCACATTCTCCATTTTTTACTCTTATTGTGAAAACAGATGCAAACAATCATTTTTAATATGAGGAAAAGATTGGATCCCTGGGGTAATACAATTATTTATTACTCTATGCAGAATACAAGTATATAATAATAGTGATGGAAGTACATGACATCAGGCATTTGATGAAGAGAACTATTGGCTCTCATAGAGCTAGATTTTAGGGACAAAATTGAGAAGGAGCTGATTGTTACATTTGACTTCTATAGCCATGCTACTGTTAGTCATTGGTAAGAAGTTCCCTTAGAATAAGACTTCTCAAGTTCTTTAAGGAAATGAACTTCCAGTTTGTGTCATTGAAGTTGTGAACCACTTCGGTTTCACTGTTTGCTCATAATCTAATTACTCCCCAAAGAGTTTGCAGATGTGCCATAAGACCAACTTAGTGCATACATCTGACATGCTCCCTAACCCGTTGCTATTCATGCATATTGGATGTGGGTATGCAATGGTTAGACCGTTAGAGTTGGAAAAACATGCTTTTAGTAGTGCAGTTTTGATACTTAAGGTTAGAGGCATCTTACATATTTTCCGTTTCTTAAGTGCCAAAGGAGTGCTGCATAATATATTCAGTTCTCAGTGCAGGCTGAAGATGTAGATACTATTGTTAAACTCACAGAGGAGATGGACTCCATGGATCCAGCATTACTTGAAGAGGCTGCCAGTGTCATCAAAGAATTAGACAAAGCATTGGACCGATTTGAATTGACCCGACTTCTGTCTGGTCCATATGATAAAGAAGGTGCAGTTGTCTATATCACAGCTGGTGCTGGAGGTACAGATGCACAGGTAACTAGTTGGTATTTCTCTTTCCAAAAATAGAACAATAATGTTGTTTTGACAGGGTTTATCTGAAGGCCTCATAGCTGTTCTATTTCAACGTACATTTTATCACAATGAAAAAGTTTTTTAACATGATTTACGGCAGATTTAGACATGGTACAGTTTAGATAATTCATATGCATATCATGATTTGAAGTCTAAATCTTCTAAATACTCCCTCCATCCCAGCAAAACTAATATGTTTTCCTTTTTGGGTTGTCCCAGTCCCAGCAAAATTGATACGTTACTTTTTTAGGAAAATTTTATACACCAACTTTACCTTATTACCTTTAGTTCCCTTCCCACTCAAAAAAGTTGCTTTTGTCTTATATGCCTACTTTACTTTCTTACCCTCAAGTCAACAATATTTCTTAATTTCCGTGTCCAGTCAAATGTATCACATTTGCTGGGATGGAGGACTATTTTCGTTTTTTGTGAATTTTTTTCACTACTTATTTTTGTAATCATTTGGGTCAAATATTGAACATTGAAACAACAAAAACAAAGTGCAGTATTGTTTGGGGACGGAGGGAGTATTACTGGATACTGAACATGATAAACACTTGCTGTGTGTGTGTCTGCATTTGCTAGACGGTACCCAATTAAAATCTAACAAGCATATCGGTTTCTGTTTGTAAAGCTTTGTAGGCTTGAGCCTGAGGCCAACTGCACTTACATTGCAAAGACTAGGGCTGTATGAGATGAAAATAGTAATGCCTTATCCCGGAAAAAAAAGAGAGAAAAGAATGAAAAGCTAGCACTTGTGAGACCAGCTTCCTCTGTTGGCTCTAATTGCTCTCCAAGCAGATAACCTACCTGAGTTGATTCTAGCAATACTGAATCTGTCTGAACATTGTTATTCTTGGTCCGTAGTGATGGTTGTGGAATATATACATAAAGAACAGCATGTGTTGTTTTTAGAACTTACAACTTCAAGTGATCTTCAATTAGTGTAGATTATTTTGGCTTATATAGGTATCCAGGATAAAATAAATTCATGTTGTTTTCTTATACCAGAAACTGGTTTATCCAGTCTGTGTGTTTTCTGAATTGACCTTGAATTGATGAATCTTTGTGCTAAATGAGAATTTACTCTTAACTGGCACAAGATATAGATTTTCAAAACAATTACTAGATCTTATCAATAAGAAAATATCTTTGCTAATTCAATCGATTTTTTTCTTTACCAGTATTGAGAAGTATTAAACTTTGCCATTTCGCTTACTGTACTCGCAATTGATGTTTTTCTTTACCAGTATTGAGAAGCATTAAAACTTGATAATAATTCTGGATGAACTCTAAGATTTGATAATAGGATAATCTCTTTGCTAATACAATTGATTTTTTTATTTACCAGTATTGAGAAGTATTAAAATTTGCCATCTCGCTTACTGTTAAAATTTGCCATCTCACTTACTGTACTCGCAATTGATTTTTTTCTCTACCAGTATTGAGAAGCATTAAAACTTGATAATAATTCTGGATGAACTCTAAGATTTGATTAGCTGTACGCGTCTAACTCACATGATTAATTTCATGCCATTAAGACTCCATAGCTGAAATTAAGGTGCAGTATAATCAAGAAAATGGAATTCTCCATGTTGAACCCTCTACAGCATGTCACTGTGTAATTGTCATGATCAAATCCACTGCAGGACTGGGCTGAGATGCTTCTGCGAATGTACACAAGATGGGGAGAGAAACAGCTGTATAAAACAAGGGTTGTTGAAAAGTCTGTAGGAGAGGAAGCTGGAATCAAGTCAGCCACAATTGAACTTGATGGGAGATATGCTTATGGCTATTTATCTGGAGAGAAAGGAACACATCGCATCGTGCGCCAATCTCCTTTTAATGCCAAAGGACTCCGCCAGGTACTGCAATGTTTTGGTTACACTCCCTCTGTCTCGAGAAACTTGATACATTTTCCTTTTTGAAGGGTATCCCAGCAAAATTGATATGCTTCCTTTTTAGGAAACCTGTCCACATCCACCTGACCTAGTTACCCCAAATTTCTCTTTCCACTAAAAAAAGATTTCTTCTGTCTTATATTCCACCTTTACTCTATTTGTCTCAAGTCAACAATATTCCTTAATTTTTGTGCCCCGTCAAATGTATCAACTTTGATGGGACGGAGGGAGTACAATATTTGGAGTTAAGTTGCATTGGGTACTCTAAATATGTAGTTACACCTCTGTTCCATGATTGTTCTAACATGAAGTTTATGCAGACAAGCTTTGCTGGTGTTGAAGTAATGCCTCTTCTACCAGAAGAGTCGACAAATGTGGAAATACCAGAGGATGACCTCGAAATTAGCTTTTCGAGGGCAGGTGGGAAAGGAGGTCAAAATGTGAACAAGGTGGAAACAGCTGTTAGAATCACTCACATCCCAACCGGTGTTACACTTCGTTGCACAGGTTTAAATTAGTTTCTCAACCTTTTTATTCGCTCAGCAGCTTGTAATTGTTCATTTTTGGAATTTTTGGAGCGATTGTTTAACAGCAGTTCTGTGCATATTTTTAGGAAAGATGCACGTAGAGAATGTTCCTTATGACTGAATATGCGTTCAATAATTGTCTTAAATAGGTGGTATAATTGGAGGAATTGAATTTCACTATTTTCCCTCTTTTTGATTGAATGGGTGTTGTTCAAGGATTTTAGAAATATGGATCTTTAGAATTCTAAGAATCCTTTGTTTGGTTCTTTTTAGAGTTGGTATTCATATTTTCAAAATCCATGGATTACTAATCCTATACAAATTCTTTGGATTCAAAATAGCAACTTTAGGTTTGGTATTCTTAAAATCCATATATTTTTAAAAATTACATCAAAGCCTTCAAAATTCTATTCAATCTGGTCCTTTAACTATTTTAATAAGTGCTTCCTCCGTCCCATAGTTTTTGCAACGTATTGATATGATACGGAAATTAAAGTGGATAGAAAGACGTAATATTTTGACAACACTACCCTTTAGAGATAGATTGGTTGAGTGAGTGAAGTTAGTGATGTCAAATCAGATAATAAAAAAAATAAAAGACGAGATGAGTGAGTGGAATGAGTGGAGGTAGTGGTGTCGAGATAATAAAGAAATAATAAGAAAGATAGTTGAAGGGATAAATTGGTAAATTTACTTAGAAAAGTTTACTTAATGAGGAAAAGTTGCAAACATTTAGGGACGTCGGATGTTGTAATTTTAGTACTATTTTGTAATTTCTTAACTAAATGGGGGAAGCAGGGAGTACAAAATAATACTACTAAGATCACACATTTAATTCCTAAACTTGTGAAAAAATTACAAAATGGTCGCTATGAAATTACAAGTTTACGCTCTTGATTTGAATAAGAATCATGGAGTCAAGAGCAGAAAGTTTAAACTCTTGATTTAAAATTCTCTTTAGCTGTTTGCCACGCCTAAGGTAGTTATGAAGTTGACTGCTGTCATTCATGTGCACTGCAGAAGAGAGAAGTCAGCTGGCAAACAAGATCAAGGCTCTTAGCCGATTAAAAGCTAAGCTCTTGGTCATTGCTGAGGAGCAACGTGCTTCTGAAATAAAGCAGATTAGGGGAGATGCAGTGAAAGCCGAATGGGGCCAGCAAATAAGGAACTACGTCTTCCATCCGTACAAACTGGTTAAAGATGTACGGACAGGGTTAGAGACATCAGATATTGCGTCTGTGATGGATGGAGAATTGGAACCCTTCATCAAAGCTTTCCTTAAGCACAAGTATAATATGAGAGTTCCTTCACCTAACTAATGTTTTCGGCTTATGGCTCACATTTGGTTCGTAGTAATACATGATTAATCTATTTGATTATATGATTAAATATTTGGAATTCATTCTTTAATTTAGTAAATGGTAAAGTTCATTTTTAATCCCTTAGCTTTAAAACATGTCATATTTTGGTCATATTTTAAGAATCCGTCATCTTTTAGTCCTAAACTCATGGTTTTTTGTCCTATTTTAGTTCTTCCTTACAAAAAACTGTTAGTGTGGTTGTTTTCTTTGTTAGTTTTACTCAAATTCCCCTACACTAATACTTTAATTACATATTTAATTTAAAAAATAGTCATTAAATTGTTACTGAATTAGACATTTAGTCCCAATTGTTTCTTCCTCCCTCTTCATCTCATCATTATCATTATGCTTCAATTTTTTTGGATCTGAGAATCTGTTGAAGACTTTTCTTCAGCAGTGATTCTTTTTGCTTTCCTGGGTATCGAGGCAAGTGACCGCGGTGTTGAGGTGGGAGGGTAGGCGGAGGTAAGACAACCCCGGCGTTAACAGCCGGCGGCTCTGCCCCAGATTTCCGGTCAAGAAGCTCTATGTTCAGTACTCACCTGGAAACATTCGACTCATGAGATGTGATAATTGTAAAGCAGCTGCCGGTAAGTATATTGAGTGTGAATTTATGATATTGTTCCTTGATCTGATCTTGCACAATCCAGAAGCGTATTGGCATATTTACTGCTCAATGTGCTCAAGCAAAAAACTCAAGTGTTCCAGGGTCTATTGTGGAAATCATTTTTGAGATTTATCATATTGGAATTTTATGCCTACTTCTAGGAAGATGCAAAGATGAAGGTCAGAATTTTGCAACTCTTGCTTCATTATCCTGGGAACTTCAAAAGATTCTGGTTGATGTAGTGCTTAGAAACCCTATGTTCTTTTGTAATCTTTTCTATATAATAAAGAGTCTTTAGGGTCTGTTTTGTTGTTAAAATAGGAAAATTTATTTTGAAGTTCTCTGTTTTAATATTAGAGTTTTTCAAAATTTTAAAAATAAAATTCTTTTTCCTTAATGATTAGTTATACATCCTAATTATTTATAAAGAAAATTGAAAATAAAAATTTTAATTTTTTTTTCATAATTAAACGGATCTTAAACTTTTTATCACTACGGTTTGTTAATGAGTACCTGGGAATTGAATTTTCCTTGGCAACAGCCAAGTAGTGTTAACTGGGCTGATATCCATGTGTTCAACTCAACTCAGCCAACTTTAAGCAGTTGACACTAAACATCA
This sequence comes from Daphne laureola, assembly GCA_038382905.1. Lineage (NCBI taxonomy): Eukaryota > Viridiplantae > Streptophyta > Magnoliopsida > Malvales > Thymelaeaceae > Daphne > Daphne laureola. Next base: position 9,420 of record JBBYHH010556650.1, read on the forward strand.
ATGCTTATGAGGTAGTGGTTCGGAGTTCAGCTTCTCTTCAATACTAGTAGTTACCAGTACTGGATTGAACTGTAATTAATAAATTAATTAATAATAATTAATGTAAATTTAATTTAGAATAATATCAAATCATCATTTAATATTTATAGTTATTCATTAGTTATTCAGAATTAATCTGAAAAATCATCAAAACAGAGATTCATTTTCCTGATTCGATCCGCCAGATTAATCTGAAAAAGAATCTTCCCCTAATGTTATTTCATCAAATTATAGTTAACTTAAAGGGGCCTGAATGCAGCTTTGTGGGTACTTCGGAATTTAAGGGTGTCTGAATGCTACTTCGTGGGGTGCTTTTTTTGCTTTTTCCCTTTTTGCCCTTTTGTCTCAAGGGGCTCACATGTGTCCTCCCAAAAAGTTGTTTTTCCTTCTCTTCACAGACCCACCGTTTTTTTTGCTTTTTTGCTTTTTCCCCTTTTGTCTTAAGTTGTGGGCTATTTTGTTTTTACGTTTAACGTGAGTGTATTTTTTCGGTATTCGAATTTAAAAAAGGATAAAAGAATAAAATTTAATAAAAAAATATCTTCATCATTAGTACCATTTACTTAGGGAGCTGTTTTTACGTTTAACATAAGTGTATATTTTGTTGGAATTCAAATTAAAAAAAGGATAAAAAAATAAAAATTAGCAAAACATTATTTTTATTATTAGTATCATTTATTTAGGGACTGAGGGTGAAGTATATTTTAGATAACTCCCGCAACGCATGTAATTCATGTGTTTTCATGACACACGACGTATATGATCATCTCATTTCTGTTCCGTAATAATATATAAATTTTTAAAAGACCTCTCTCACGTCCCAATGCATGCACTCCATCTGTTGTTGCTCACAGACCACGTATATTCATCTCACTTATCATTCATAATAAATTTTTAAAATAATTCCTTATTGATATCGCTTATTTGGGGAAAAAAAGTTCTAATGAGTGTATGTTTTTGAGTAAATTACAGTATCTATATTTAAATTATAGTTCGTGTTGTAAATCTATATCTGAATACATTTTTATTGTAAAAGTTGCTCTAAAGTATAAGTATGTTGCAAATTTATATCTGCGAGTTAACTTTCATTAAAACTTAACAGAAATTGTGATTAAAATGTTTAATTTGATCCTAGGATTTTTAAAATGTCTTAAACATCCATCTAGCTTTATAATTTTATTTTTTGAGTCATTATTTCTAATTACTTGTGTATTATTTCAAATAATTTTTCAGAATCATGTATATAAATTATAAATTGAGTCTCAAATATTCAAAAAATATCAAATGAAAACAAAAGGTTATAACTATATCAATAATAATATTTTAAAAAATTACATTTTTTATTGCG
>JBBYHH010556871.1:0-10805 GCA_038382905.1 Daphne laureola
TCCTGAAAAAGATTTACAATAAGGGGGTGAGTCCTCGAAAGGTACTCAGTAAGGGCAAGGGTAAATCTAGTGGATAATAAACGCTGAAACTTGCAGAAAACGTTAGAACAATCATGCCATATGGTCGTGGTGGTTGCGTCCAACTCACCGACCCAATACAATAAGGTCCGGCATCTGCTGGCCAGCACACCGACCGATACAATAAGTCCCGGTGGCCGGAGCGTAACCAACCGGGCAAACAATAGTCGCATGGTACCAGTGAGGGGTGTACATGCCCACGGCAAAAGCCGTATCAATACTGAATTGATCGAACCGACCGCAGACTGAGTTGAAGCAGAAATAATGCCGATAACATAATGCATAAGTGCTTTAAGTAAAGGACCTGCATACCACTAGACATACCTACAAGACTAGTCAAGGGCCCCACCACCGGTCCAGGACTCACCTCAAGTAACATAATATACACTGTGTTCAACCAAATAATGTATATTAAGAAAGTTGAACCCTTACCTCGATAATCGAAATAATCTACTGAAGCTGCTACCGTCCCGCAGATATTCCCAGTAATATCAGAACCTATCCGATATAACAAAACATAAGGAATCTTAGTTTAAAACTAAAATCTCTTCCTTAACACTTTATCAAATAATACCATCTTAGTACTTGAACTTTTCCAAATGTTCAAATTTTCATTAATTTGCGATTTCACCTTTAATATTTTCCATAATTGCACAAAGATTCCCAAATTTTCATATAATGTGCAAATGGACTCTAAAATTTCAGAAAGTGACAAAATTCTAATTTTTATCCACTTTTCAATTCTTTTCCAATTAATCATGAAATTTATCCAATAAATCATAATTAATTCGGTTATCCCTCATAAATCGGCCAAAGTACAATTTGGCCCCAAAACTTTTCCAACTTGTCATTTCTATCACCAAACTTTATTTTCTTCCCTATCTTTCCATTTTAATTCATAAAATAACACACTTTCCATAAACTCCATATTTTCCATAAACACCACAACTTTCGGTTTTTCTCCGAAACCATTCCAAGTTTTTTCCAACTTTCACCAAAACCCCTAAACTTTGTTATCTTCCACATAACACTATTTTCTTCCATCCAACAACAATTATTCACCAAATTATTCATCCAAAATCCTAATTCATTTTTGGCCCAATGTCCATTTTAAGACCAAACTTCATACAACTTAGGTTTTCATCACCCAACTTAATTTCTTATATTTAAAACCGCAGAATTTCTATACTTACCCGAACTGAGGTAACCACTATGCTGATAAAAATTCGTTAGCATTTCGGCTGTATTTTCATACAACCCCCTGAAACGGAAGACAACAGAATATTTAGATTTATCCAGAACATCCAGAAAGTGTCTCCTGACACAACACCAGAATTTCAGTCATTGTTTCTACTTAATTCACTAAAAATGTACATTGCCATCCAATTTTTCCAGAATGTGCAAATTAATACACAAAACCTCAGAAAGTGACAAAATTCCATTTTTTTACCCACTTCTTTTCACATTTTTTTATTAATCAAGAAAATTATAAAAAATCACAAATCATTCCAAAAACAAATCCTTAAATTTTTGGATTTCATCCATTTTTCACCCGAATAATTTTCCTTGAACTTCCAACAATACTTTCATGATTAAATAACTATTTAATCAACAAATTACAAATTTTCTCCTACAAAACATCATTAACCAAAATTGCCCAACAATTCGGTTTTACCCTTTTTTTTTTTTGTCTAAAGTTCATTTTCCAATTTATCCAATAAATTCACAACTTCATGTTCAACACAAAATCTTCAATTATTTATGCAATGCAATAAATGAAAAATTTTAGACAAATAATAAATAGTGATTTCTCACCCAATGGTTGCTGGAGAGCTCGCCGGAGGATCCCCACGCGCCGTCGTCACCGCCGCACGCGCCACTGCCACCGCTGCCGGCAAACTCTCACTGCCCGCTTCACGCCAGCAGCTGTGACTTCAAAATAGGGGCAGAACCAGCGTCGCCGGAGGCCCTCCAGCCACCGACGTGCAAGACGCCATCGCCAACCACCGTCGCTGGCGTACCACCTCCGCTCCAAGGCTGGCATAGCTCACCACCGCCGTGTGCTGCCTCTCCATCATCACCAGCAGGTCCGATCGGGAGAGGGAGAGAGATACGCAGTGAGACCATAAAGCCGACCGTCCCGCCGAGCCATGGCCATCATCGGCCTCTACGATGTCCACCAGAGGATCTCATCTCGTCGCGAAGAGGGAGATCATCGGGATCCATCGCGCCTGTCGATCTACAGATCTCCACCATCGCAGCTTGGCCTCACCTCCGTCTCCAGCTCCATCACCGCGCCGTCACGTCGTGCCTGGAGGTCCGCTCGCCATCGGGCCTCGCATCACCACCATGATTGGGAGCAGGAAGGATGAAGGATCAAAGAATCGGGAGCAGATCCGAAACCAGATGTGTTCCCTTTTTTTTTTTTTTTTGTATCCTAGTATTTACTTAATTACTAAATACTTTTACCAACCCATCTTTATCTAAATTAATTTCCTTTTCTTAGACAATTCAAGAAAATTATCCCCTCATCTCTAATTGCCACCCTTAGATTAGATTTCCCAATACATCAAAACCATTAAATAGACAACACATGTATTCAACTTTCTTTTATATTTACTTAACTTAAGTAAATATTTTCCAAATAAATCCAATAAATTCTCTCTCTTGTTATACAATTACCTCCCTTAAGCCCACTTAACAATGCCCAAATCATCCGGCCCATGCAGAATAATTAAATTGGGTTTTTTGCCCAATTTTCCAAAAATGATCATTTTGCCTTCTGAACCTGATTTTTGGCAAAATAATCTGGGATTTCCAAATTGTTTCAAATTGCTAAAATCCAGTGGGATGGGCTTCAAATAAATTCTCTGGTTATGAGAATTTTCAAAAAACAAATCCTTTTCTCTGAAATGACCAATTTACATTTCTGAGGTGAATTTTGGTAAAATGGCTCAAAACCCATATTTAATTCACTTTCAGGGACATTTAATCGATTCTTACTCATCTTCATTACACATAATTTCATGTCTCGATAAAATTACAAAACCAACCTCCGGCAAATTACATTAGAAAATATCATAAATCCGGGGTGGGTGTAACAAAATGGCATTGGTACGACTCCCTCTATATGTAAGGATGTCTGGAATGTTCTGCAATGGTAAATACAAGGGGAACTTTGAGATGTTGTTCTAACCACTTGGCTGTGGTTAGCCATAGCTAATAGCACTGAACGTTTCTGTATTGGCAATGGGTCCGAGGTTACCGTTAATGGTCAGTTTCCTCAAGTAATACTTAGGAACTAATATATTTTATGCAACTTATGGTATAAACCTCAGTAAATAAGTTAAGTTGAACTTCTGTGTTCAAGGACACGTGTATGTAATTGATGATATGGCCCTCTGAGATGATATTCTCGAGAAGGCCTATTTTAGCGTATTGAGTGTTTATTCTGGAAGTGAGAAGAGCATTATGATTTGCATTTTCACTTTTGATGATCAAGTATACGGAAGCACACTACCGTGTATGTGGCCAAATGTGCTACTAATTAGAGAACTAAGATTAAGGAACAGGAACTGCCAAGAACTTTGTAGACGTTACCCATTCCTATCCAGAAATGGGGTAATGTCACTATGGATTGTTGAGGGGTTTGGCCTAACGTGGTCACACTATGATGTTATAGGGGTCATTATGGACCGACTGACTAAGTACGCACATTTCTTGACTATCCGGGTAACAGATCTACTGGAGAAGCTTGCCCAACTGTATGACAGAGAGATTGTACAGTTACACGCGGAACTGACTTCCACTGTATTGGACAGGAATCCATGATTTACCGCACGGTGGAGTTCATAAGACTTTGGGCATGCAACTCCACTTGAGTACAACATATTATCCCTATACCGATGGACAGTCATAAAAGAAGATTCAATTGATTAAAGACATGTTACGAAGTTGCGCACTAGGCTTCTGGGGAAAGTGAGACCGATACCTAACTCTGGAGAAATTTTATGTAATACCAGTTACCAAAGAACGATTGGTATTGCTCCTTGAGAGGCAGTATGTGGGAGAAAATACGTAATGCCCCATTATTGGTCTGAAGTAATGGACAAGACTGAATTCGCCCGAAGTCATAAAAGAGATAACAGAAAAGATAAGGAAAGTTCAAGCACGGCGGGAAATTATGAATAATCGTACTACATCCTATGTGAACAAGTAACGCCATGACTTAGAATTAAGGTTGGTGATAAGTATGGTTGAACGTGGCATCAACAAAAAGAACTGTTAAATTTTGGTGAACCGGGCAAGCTAGCACCACGGTATATAGGACCATGTGATATTTTGAAAAGGATTGGTAAGTGGCATACCGACTAGCTTTGCCGCCGAATATGTCTACTGTACATGATGTATTCCATGTGAGTATATTAAAGAAGTGCATTCTTGATCCGATTCAAACCATACCCATGGAAGTGATACAGATAGAACCAGATTTTTTATACCAAGAAATATTGATTGCCTTACTGGCTAAAGACACACAGAAGCTCAGGAACAAGTTGATCCCAGTGGTTGAAGTGTAGTGGTCACACCCCTCTGAATGGGAAGCAACTTGGGAAACCAAAAAGGAAATGATGAACTGTTACCCGAGGAAGATGAAAGACTGAAGGTGCTCTTAGAGGACCAAGAGTCTTAAGTGGGAAAGAATGTTACAGCCACCAAGCTAGGATGGCAACATTATGGCACCGGAACTCGGTTTCCACGGTTAAGGTACAATGAATGATAAATTTTATGTAATGAAGTTAAGTTAAGGTTTAAGTGCATGAAATGTCTTGTTTTAGGAGGTTATAAGGTATAATTTCCCCATAGAATGGGTTAGAAACCACCTCGGATCGACACGGTCGTAAGAACGGAAGGAAGGAAATTTCTAAGACTTAGGGCGCTAGGTTGGCGCCACCATGGCACCATGGTGGCACCAAACCTGGAGGAAACAGAGCATCTGGGCAATTTCGGAGCCTCAACATGATCAAGGCATGATGATGGAGCCAATGATGGCACCAGGAAGGAGAAAAATGGCCAGCTGATGAAAATGAAGGGTTATGGCATGATGACGGCGTGATGGTGGCGCCAAGTGTTACGGCCACCGACAAAGAATTACCAGAAAAAGGTAAGGTTTATTTTAATTGTATGTTATGGAATTATTTTAGGGTCTAACCATAAGAAAAGGTATGTTATGGGAGGCTATGAAGGATAGTTTTCCAACGGAACGGACACAGAATTATTCGGAGTTGTTATGGACATGGGAATGGTTGCAAAAGGTGCTCTGAGGGTTACAGAGCCATGATGGAACCACCTTGGCACCATGGTGGAGCTACATTTGGAAGGAAGGAGGAGCTGGCCAGTTTTGGAGGCCACAACATGATGGTGGCGTGAAGGAAGACACCGGTAACGCGCCGGGATGAAGGGGGATGAAAAACTGGTGGTTTTCTTCGAGTTGCGGCGTGACTAAGGCAAGACGACAGTGTAATGGAGCCGCGACGTGATCAATACACCAGGATCACGCCATGAAGACACCGGAGCTGCCCAACGTGAGCCTGCCAGGATCCTCGCAGCATGATCAATATGTCAGGATCATGCCGGGGATCATGCCAGAGATGCCTGAAATGTTAAAGAGCAGCCCGGACCCTTCTTCTTCATTCTACTTCAAACCTTCCTCTCTCCTCTCTCACTCTAACCTCGAATCCTCTCAACCCTAAACCCGATTTTGAGCATCCAAATCATGTGGAAATCGTGGATTTATGCGAGAATCAATGAAAGAACAACAACAACACAAGATTCAAGCAACAACAACATCAATTGGAAGGATTTCTGATTTAGGGCAAAAATCAAAGTGGATCAAATACCTTCCTAATTGCTGCAATTGAAGATGTAAACATGTTTTTATGTTAATTAGGAGATAGAAATACGTTCTACATCACTGATTCAGCTTGAATTAAGAATTTCGAAATTAGGGTTCATGAGAGAGAAAATACATTTTTTTGAGGAAAACTGGAATTGAAGCTAAATTGTTGTTCTTGGATGAATTTAGGACAACATTAATACTTAGACTTTCGATTGATTTCAACCAGATTAGTGAGCTAAGAGTTATAGCTCCGAAACATTGATGGAGGATCAAACTATTGAAATGGATCGAATAGATGTGTCAATTATGTTCCTAGGTTGATTCAAAGTAACTTTAATACTTGGAATGAGTTGTGAATCAATGTCTAAGATGGAATTATGGTTTAAGTCCAAATTGTGTAACTTTGCTAAATTGTTGAATGTTGATCGAAATGGAATGGTAATGCACGGTAAATATATGGTTTATGCACGGATAGCAATATATTGCTCATTTATGGATTGTCACAAATAACGGATAAGAACTGGCCAAGTTAGTAATTTGGGCCAAATGATAGATTATGGAAAAGTAAAGTATTAACATATTGTATCAATTGTTCAGAGGTGACAAAGATCGCTTGAACGACAGAGAACTGATTGCACAGACTCACATATAGATTTACAGACTATTTTCAGTTAAGGGCTCAACCTTCTTATATACGTAATACTAGACATGTATGGAATATAGGCTGGTTGAAATAGCTCTCGGGAGGAGGGTAGGACCCGGTGAATCCTGAGTCTAGTTCCAAGGTAGGGATAAAGGCTTGCAGGTACACTGATGTGGGACTACAACTCCCTATGACGATGATGCACTGCAGTCACATAGCGATTGACACTGATGTTTCAGGTCCTGGTATCACGACCTGCGTGATTACCACGGTAAACCGGATGACTGATGATGATGTTTCAGGTTCTGCATCCATGACCTATGTGACCATTCCATTGAACCTGACGACTGATGACTGATGATGTATCATGACCTGTATGCCCTGCGCTAGTACTATGCACCATTGTACAGAGCTCTAGGGTTGCGAAACAGCTACTGAGGCCGTCATGATTGACTGAATGGAACTTTGCATTGCATATCATTTGCACGATTATATATATTGTATACTGCATACTGTCATGCTAACATTATCATTGCAGGCAATGAATGAAGATTTTCTCCCTTTACTTCTACCTAACCCCTTACTAAGTTCTCCCCAGAACTCACCCCTTATATATCCCTATTTCAGGAGCATCGGGATCTAGGACCGCGGATTGAGATTCCGCCAGGCCATACTGTATTTTGATTCTGAGGTATTGATGTTGCTCCTATGTATTGTTTAATGAAATGTATAGATAGGGGAGTTTTCGGTAGAGAATAAAATGATGTTACAGATGATGATACTGATTACAGTACAAATTTCCAGAAATAGACTATTGTATAGGTTCTAATGGTTTAACACATGTTTTTGGTATGTAGCTACAGCAGCAGCAGTAGGAGCAGCAGTGTCAGGCCGGATTGTCGATGTTGCTCAACCAACTACCTAATTTATAGTAGGTGTAAAGTATGTTAAGTCAGCTCTGTAGCAGTAGATTGCACTGTACATATAGCTTAGACAATTGCATTTTGACGCATGCATGTATTAACACATAACAAACAAGTTTTGATGATGGTGCTATTATATATGGATATGGATTACATGCCTATGGATATTGTATGATTTCATGTTTATTTTATCGAGGAATGCTTACCATAGGCATCTTCCTTTCAGAGTATCTGGTCTGAGCTAAGCTTAGTTTATTGTATATTGTTGTAAATGTTTGAAATGCAGGAAAGAAACTAAGTGCTGCCGGAATTTATAAAACTGTAATTTTGGGCTAACTTGGACGAATCAACTGTACCAAATGGCTCAACCAAAAATTATGAACGTTTATGTGGTTGTAGCCCTATATTTCTAGTTTCTAGAAAAATTTACAGAACTTAATTCGGAGGCCTGTAGAATTTTCTATAAATGTATGACTGACAGGTGGTCTAGATCAAAACTGGAAAACTGTTATGTATGGATGTTTACGAGCCAAGGACCGGGTTATAAAATCATCCCATCGTACTGGATGTGTAAGGATAGGTAAAGTGACCATCACCTCCGCCCTTCTGGCCCTATATCCGCTTTCGCCGGGTCGTGCATGGAGGGGGTGGTGACAAGTTGGTATTAAAGCCAAGTTAAAGTTTTACTTTAGTTGGGATATGCTCAGGCGGCAGGACTTAGTTCCACTGGGTTGATCCTGGATAGTTCCCCTAGGGAAGATGGCCACTTCCTTATGTGAACTGGCTAGATCAGGCAATGGAACTTTAGGCTGCTGATGTAGACATGCTCAACTCTAGTAAAATACTGGTTGGATCTCGGTAAAGCGGGACTACGGGTGATTATTTAGTATCACTTGAATGGAAGGATGTAGGATTGTCTAATTTCTTATTGTACTATTGTGTGTTTCTTTGGTGTGAATTGTTATGTGTGATAGATTTGCATCATGTATGTTACACCCACCTCGGACGCTTCGTATATTTCTGATGTAGTTTGGCCAGAAATTGTAATTGTGTTTTATCATGAGATTGTATGATATATGTATTGGAAACAAATATGAATGAATTCTATATTCTGAGAGTTTATTTGGAGCCTATTCTGAACAATTTAGATGTTTTAAAACATTTTATAAGTCTCGGGATATTTTACCAAAACTTAGTTCGGAGGGCAAAATGGTCAACTTTAGAAAATTGACGGGTGAAATATTATTGGGCCAACGGATGAGCCGGAGCTTTAGGCTCAATTTGGGCCTCACTTTGGGCTTTGTTATGGGTTTACCTTCCTAGGAAGGTAAAATAAGCTTACCTTCCAACGAAGGAAAAGTTTATTTCCTAAACCAAATTTGTTACACCTACCCCAGTCCGGCGACAAGTCTCTGACGTTTTACGGCCGGAGGATAAGGAATGACGGCTTACTATAGCTTGAGATAAAGGATTAACATTTTTGGTTGGGTGTCAAGTTTAGAATTTGAAGTGTATAAAAGGTAGGTTAAGGTAACAAGGATGTCTAGTGATGCCTGATCTTGTTTAGGAGAAGTGCGCGGGAAGCATTTAAGGTTTTCATGCTTTCTGGTGTGCAGGCGAACCTCTAGGCGATGCACGCGAAAGGGTAGGCGATCGCCTGGGGATCAAGATTGGAAACAGAAATGGACAGAGGTCCAGGCGACCCATCAGGCGAGCGAAACTCCTGGCAGACGATCGCATGGAACCCAAATGTAAAGATTGGCAGGAGGACACGCGATCGGCCAGGCGAACGAGCTCGCTGGCAGGTGATCCCCTAACCCCGAAACCAAAATTGGCAGGGAGCCAGGCAACCGGCCAGGGGAACGGAACGTTTGGCAAGTGATCGCCTGACCCCTTGGGTGCGAGGGACAGAGGGCTAGGCGACGGAGCAGGCGAACGGGGAGGAAATCCAAGCGATCTCCTGGAATGTCTGGGAGCAAAATAAAACGGGCTTCACACCCAAAAGCTCTTCATTCTTCATCTTCGTCTTCAACCCGGAGCTTGCCCAGCTCACCCCCAAACACCCTAAACACCACTCCGGAGCCCCAAATCGCAAGGAAATGGTTGTTTCATGCGAGAATCTTTAAGGGAACAACAAATCAACAAGGATCAAGCTTCAATAACAACAGATTGGATGATTTTATAAATTGGGGCAAAATCAAAGGTTGGTATTTCTGAGGATTCTTGATGTCTTTGAAGTAGTAGACATGTTCTAATGATGATGTAGATCTAGAAGCATGTTTTATATCATTGATTAGGCTTATTTTTGGTAGATTCGAATTTAGGGCTCATGAACCCTAAGATGTGAATTGCTAAGGGATGCTTCAATTGATGTCAAAATGTTATTGTTGGGTGATTTTAGAGCAACATTAATACTTGACATTGTGTCCAATTGTTGCTAGAAGTTGTAGCTAAGGCAAACACCATAGGAAATTGGTGGATGAACAAGGTATCGTAAATTGGCGAATTGTTGCTTCATTTTTGTTCATGTGATGGTTGTAAGCAACTTTAGTACTTGGACTAAGTTGCAAATCATTCTGTAAAGTGGATTATTGGATGAAGTTCATCATTGAGCATTTTTTCTAAATGATGAAATATGTTGGATGAATACAATGTTAATGCATGGTTGGCTTTTGAATAGTCCATTGAGTATGAACGTGAAGTTATAGAAGTTTTAGATAAGGTTTGGGCGGTTTTTGGAAAAATGGTCTTAAATCGGAAATACCGATTATGATTGGAACTGTTAAGGAAAGCTAAATGTTTAGTTATGAATGTCTTGGTACATGATTGTTATACATATATATAGAATTGTATAGCTATTGACTAAGGATTGCTCATTTTGGGAGTTAGGGCCAAAACATTCTAATAAGAGAAAGTGAAGTATTAAGGATGGAAATCTTTATTGAATGATGAATCTGGGTGTATGTAAAGGTTAAGCATAGTATGGACAAGGTTTATAGAATTCTGAAGCATTGTCTGTAAATGGTCAGAAAACAGGAAAATTGTCTAAGTGTCAAAAATTGTAAAAGTGAAATGTCAGCTATTGATTCTGCATTTCCTGTATGTATGTTCAGTGTTATGGCGGGTTGCTGGAACATCCAAATGAAGACTACCGAGGACAATTACCGGTAGTACACGAAAAAGGGATTGATCAAGGATTGAACTGCTAATGTTACGGGTAAGGGTTCAACCTTCCTAAAAGCGTATTAAGTTATGTACTTAGTAC
>JBBYHH010556981.1:0-10805 GCA_038382905.1 Daphne laureola
AGTTAGACTGTATTTGGTGCACTCCGATAGTCAACATACAACCCTTTACCATTTCATTTTAAAATAAATACTCACTCTCGGCCGTGCGCACCATACATATATCATGCAGGTAACTCACAGGTAATCGCAATGATGTTGCACATTTCTAAGACACAATTGATATAGATACATCCGTATCGAAAAGTGCATGTACAGAAATATCATTCAGAAGTAATGTATCTGCCAATGCACCACACTTTGGAGTCGTGCCGTGCTGTGTAGTCTCACCGTGCTCTATCGGGAACACCCATCCAGGCATCAGCTACGGTTATACTGGTAATGGTATTTGGATCTACTGTCATGGTGACTATGGTCTTGGGCCACCCTGCTGTGTACCGCGCCCTTCGGGTATGTTAGACTGAGCCCTTGACTGTACTGAAGAACTTTGTCCCTGTCTCTGCGGATAGTCTCTAACACAGTGCTTGGTAGATCCGCACTGGAGACATCCGCTCGACTGTCAATAACATGTAGGGACAGTGTGACACATGTCATAATGATCATAGTACCAAGAGTTATCTACAATGCCCTTCCATTTGTGCTTACAGCATTGGCCCGATCTACCAGACCTGCCGGATCTACCGGACCGGATGGGCCTTCTACCTGACCGTTACGGTGTGGTATCTCTCCTGGTGCTCTGGGGTTGCTGCGATGCAGGTCTGACCCCAGTCTCTTCCATCTCAATCAGTTGTTCCTTCTGTAAAGCATCCAAATATGTGGTGATACCCAGTAGTACCACGTATCTCCTAATCAGAGGCCTCAATCCTCGGATGAACCTCTTTGCCTTCTCATAGTCCATGTCGTGGTACTGCGGCACATACCTGACGAGTCTCTCAAACTCAAAATCATAATCAACAATATACATGTTCCCCTGGGAGAGGTTGTCAAACTATGCGTGGCAGCTATCTCGGGCAGCATATGCTACCCACCGCTCATGCAATATCTGGGAGAACTCATCCCATGTAATTCCGGCATCCTGGCGACCACGATGAATGTACTGTGCTTTCTTGCGCTCTGTCACTCCCCTCCACCAGGTAAAAGCCCGGTCACGAAGGTTGAACGTGGCCAATGATACCATGTCTCGGGATGGAAAGCCTAATCTCCAGAGCAATCAGACCATGTCTGCATACCAGGACTCAGCTGCCTCTAGTCCTCTTCCTGTAAATTATGGGGGGTTGAGGCACTGAAAGTACTCCATCATAGTCAGACCATCTGCGCCTGTGACACCCTCTACCCGGGGCCTCATCATAATCATCTATGTCCCGAAGGCAATGACCATGTGGTCGCTCGCTGCCATGTCGAACTCTGCTCTGTGCAGATCGGTCTAGCCTAATGATCTTCGACCACACCCCCTGTGAGTGGGGGTGTCTGCTCTGGATATCCTCGTCATCCTCATCATCATCGACATAGTCATCGTAATGAGCATCATGATAATCATCATTAGCACCATCATCATCAAAATCATCTTCATATGTTGGGTCCGGAGTATCATCCCGGGGCTGGTCCTCCGGGTTCCCCTATCCCTGTCTCGGTATAATGTCATCAATAACAGTCTGCAACTACCCCAGCACCTGCACTAGGTCCCCTGGTACTTGAATCTTCTACAGTGGGGGATCTTCCAGTATCGGTAGTCACCGAGGCCTTCGATGGCTTTGGCCCACATCATCATCAGATGGAGGGAGGTCTGCATCTCCTACCTCCGGATGCATATCTTATTATTGGTGCATTCTGACCATTCTCCTAAAATTCCATAACAGAAGAAAGAGCATACATAACGGTTAACTACACGACTTAAGCAAGCAGGAGTATTCCTATTGGCTCTATAGAGTAGATGTAATGTATGATGCATGATGAAAATAATCACACAGAAAATTAGCATAAAAAATATCACACAACAGTATAATCAACAACAGACAATCAAACATTCTTCATCTTAAGTAAAACTAGACCGACCGCCTATAGTCCCACGTCTCACTCCAACATAGTTCTTATAATGAGGTGGCCAACCTCATCACATAACCATCCTGGTCTAATCAGTGGCACAGCCTAAGCCCGTCTAGTTACACCCTCCTTATCCTTTCCAACACTTTAACTTAACCAGGGAACCATGTTCTGATGCACGACCCAGTGGAAGCGGATGATGGGCCGGAGGGCAGCAGTGACGGTCACTTATCCTGTAAACAAGCAGCAATATACAGTGGGCTGGTTCCACAACCTGGTCCATAAATCACATTTCCTTAACATGAACATGCTACACCACACAACAACTTTGCTATGTAAATATTTCCTGCACTTCTATCATTCTAAATTCCATGCAATTCCATAAATTCACAAACATATATATACTGAGCTCCACTCAGGCCAGGTGCACAAGAAAGGAGACTGGCTCAAGCCAGTACTCCCTGATAAATAAACACATACATCAGAATTCAACAATCATACATCATATATGTATACATCCAAAAATCAGCATTCATCCATTCTATATACATACTGAAAACATGATTATCTATGCTATATGTACCATGCGATATACATCTACAGAGCTAGCTTTATAAACATAAAGCACTTACAATGATTAGGTAGTCGGGTCTTTACTACTCCGACAATCAACACCTGATCCTGCTGCAGCTGCTGCAAACTACACATATAAAGGAAATTTAACCGTCAGTCATCCTGTATAGTACTCATTCAGTAATTTTCGGAAAGAACCATTTATAACTTTAACCCCTTCTTCCATTTCATAATCATATCCGTATCATAACTATTTCTCTATCGAGATCACCACATTCCAATCCTGTTATCAGTAATCATAATCGTATAAGAAGCTACTTTGTACCTTTATATAAAATCACAGTTAGTGACCTGTGTAATCTACTCTGCGCCCCCAGATCCTAAAGCTCTTGAAAAGATATAAATGTAATGGGGTGAGTTCCCGAGAGAGCTTAGTAAGGATTGAGGGAGGAAAAGAGGCCTATCGATTAGTACCTGCAAAGACAATGTTAGCATGAATAGTATGCAATATACTACAGTTCATGCAGCCTATATAAAATCATGGATGAGTGATATGCAATACACATTTCAGTTACAGTCATGATGACCTCCGATGGTTTGTTTGCAACCAATCAAAGTTTTCCAGTAACAATATATAACAGTAAAGGTGTATAGTACTAGCACGGGGTGTACATCCCCGTAACCATCGTCAGTACAGTACATAATCATCAGGTTCCTAGTGATGACCTCGGGGATCATGATCAGGGAACCTGATATCGCATATCGATCACTAGGTGATCGCAGTACATTATCAAGGGTGTTGAAAGTCCCGCACACGTGAAACATGCACACCTCTAATCCTACCATGTAGTTAGTCTCGAGAGTCACCGGGCCCCACCCTTGACCTGAGGCTAACTTCGACCAACCCAAATTGCATCGAGCATTCTAGTTATGCACGTTCAAGAAGGTTAAGCCCTTACTTGTGAATAGCAGTTCTAGGAAGTTGTCCGTGCAATCTGACCCACTTGCACTTTTTCGGTAAATTCCTCCGATAGACTATTCCTTCTTATTCTAGAAGCTCTTGTCAGCTCTGAACAATCATTCAATAAATGAGGAATCAATTTTTCATCATTCCATTTATTGACTTTTCGACACTTAGAGAATTTTCATTTCCGACCACTTTTTGAAAAAGTGCCAAGAATTTCAAATTCTTTCCTATTCTATCCTTAACCTTTTCAAACTACCAATTTCATCATTACTTGGGTAAATTACAACATTCACCATTAACTTTTCCATAGTTAACAATTCGGCCCAAACTTGCTAAAATGGCCATTTCCTGCCCAATTTCAGCATAACTTCTCATACAAGCTACCTTCCTAAGTGTAATACCATCTATTCTTTAACATTCAACCTTTCCTACCAAATCCTGAACTTATTCATGCTTTAACAATTCAGCCTAACTATCTAAAATGATCTAAATCTCATCCAATTTCTCTATAATTTCTTTCACATACTTAATAATCCATTTTAAGATCAACCATGAACAACCATTTCACTTCTGTTCAACATTCCTTATCATTTCCATCCTTGAACAATTCGGCCAACACTTGCAAAATAAACATTCATTGGCCACATTGTTCTACCACTTTACCTATCCATAATTCACCTTAGTTTAACACCATTTATCATCAACATTCATCAACTTTAAAAATCCATCAATATTTCAACCTCAAATCAGCCCCAACCCTTAAACCAATCATCCCAAAATTGTTCCATACATTTGTCATTAAATTAGGAGTTTCTAAACACCCCTAATTCATAGCTTTCAACACAATTAACAATGAACTTCCATTTTTAAAATTCACAATACAAATCAGACCACACTACATCACCATCATCCATATTGATTCTCAACTCATTCCAAGAATTAAAGTTGTTAAGAACCAACCCAAGAACACAAGTGAATCATCACTTCAACTCAATTCAACCCTTTGATCAACTTCAAACAATTTTGGCCAACTTTGACTATATTTGACCATGGCCTTAATCAATGATTCAATGCTTCATCGGAGTATTAAAGATGCTTAAAAATATCCCAAGCACACATTTTAGGCCTTACTTTAACTCAATTACACACTTTTATCCTCCACCTTAAATTTTGACCTAAACCATAGCTCATTGATCCACCATGAATTGATCAATAGTCCAAGCATTAAAGATTCTCTAATACCACCCAAGAACATTAATTAGGCATCAATTTAAATTTTCCCAAATTTTTGTTCATGAACCTCATATGAACCCTATCTTGATTCTTCCAATTCCATGAAGAAATATTGAAATAAAGCTTATAATTAGTTCAATATCATCCTTAATTCAAGCTTATCTTAACAATTCTTGAAGAGATTGATTAAAATCCTTCCCCTTCAACCAACCAAGAATTCGGCCAAGCCCAAAAGAGAGAAGAGATGTGAGTTGTTTCCACTTCCAAGCTTACTTTCTTGATGATTCCCTCATGAATCCATGATTACCTTCAATTTTATTTGATAATTTTTATGTAGGATTGCAGTTGGAAGAGATGGAGATGAAGCTTGTCTAGCTTGAACAAAACGTGGAGATGGATGAAGATGAACCAGGAACATGCTAGAAGAAAGAATAAAGAACTTAACAATTATATCCTTATCTTTTTTTCCCACTCTTACTCAAGTAATTGTACAACAAAATAAAATTCCATTTTCTTTCCTCTCTCCCTCATGTCCAGTTTTTACTCCCTCCTTTTCTTTAATTTTGGTTCAATTTCTTCTTTTATCAAATTACCAAACCATATGATAATGCCTTATGACATCATCCCATTTATCTTCTTCTTAAATAACAAAGTGACAAATGTAAGCCACTAATGTTATAACTTAATATAATATCCCATATTTATTTCCTTTCATCCCATTTTGGCGCCATTTAAGTGTCCATACCGTCTAATGTTTTCTGAAATGATCGTTTTTCCCTCCGAGGTGAAATTTGGTAAAATGGCTCGAAACTCATATTTCATCCTTAAAATACTCAATGGCACTAAGATAAACCTCAAATGAAATCTCAAGGCTTAGGAATTAACAATTAATCATACCTGACATATAAGATGAAGAGTTCCGGAAAGGGCATAATCTGACCGTCAGGTATCCAAGCTCAGAAAATCACTATCTGCCTGCGGTGGACGTAACAATACCGTTGTGACAAGGCATTATGTGACCTTGGAGCTAGTGTCAATCTCATGCCTGGTATAGTGAAACTACTGGATCTTTGAGCTTTCTTCAGAGTTTCCTTTGAATTATGATGCTTGCTTCTTCCTTCAAGACTATCAATTCATTCTCTTCAAATCTACTTTTCTTTGTCAACAAATGCTTCAAGTACTTGGCATACTTAGGCATTTCCCAAATAGCCTCCAAGAATGAAAAATTAATTTCTACTTTTTGAAACACCTCAAGGAATTTGCCAAAGTACCCCTCATCATGGCTCCGCTGAAGTCTTTATGGGTAGGGGAGTTTAGCATGGACTTGGGGTTTAATTGGGGCTCCTTTCCCGCTGTTTTGAGCTCTTACATCCTTCTTAGAGCTCACTTCCTCACTGTTGAGAGCATTAGACCCTTTGTTGTTTTTCTCTCCCTCTTCAACCTATTTCGTCTTCTTCTTCTTCTTCTTCTTCTTCTCTTTCTCAACCTCAACTAAAGGCTTACCACTCCTCAATACTACAACATGACATACTTTGGAATGTTCTTGAGTACTATGCTCAGTTCCCAATAGAAAGTTTCCCTTGTGCAATGTTTTCAAAGAATTGGCAAGTTGAGCAATTTGTGTCTCCAAATTATGAATGGAGGCCCTTGTATTGGATAGATCTCTATCAATCCACTTGTGGACATCCATAATCTTGCTCTCATTGAAGGTATTAGCTTTGTTGATTATTTGCATGACTTGATCAAACATAGCATTGATGTTTTCCATCGGATCATCCCCGGAGGATGAAGATTGTTGTTATCCTTGGTTAGTTAGGGATGATTTGTTGTAAGTTTGGTTTTTATAGGGCCTAGGCTTGTTGTAGAATCCACCCCTTGCTAGAATTGACCCCTATTGGCTAGATAATTCACAAAGTTGCACTCCTCGGTGCCTTCATCCATCAAGTTATCAACTAATACTTGTTTTGGGGTGGCTTGTTGAGCTTGATTTTTCATAATCTTTGAAACCATTAAAGTAAGGGATACCATATGAGCTTGGAGTAAAGTTTCAGCATCCACTTCATATAATCCTCTCTCTAGTCGTCCGACTCCTCTCCGATCATCCATTGTCTAGTGTTCCTCAGTCACTTCCAAGAGCTCCAATAAGTCTCATGCCTCCTCCGGTTCCTTTTACATGAACTAGCCGCAGCGGATGCATCCAAATGGCATCTTTTTCTCTTTGACAGACCCTCATAAAATAGGCAAATTGGTAGTCCCATTCTACACCAGCTTTAGGACACCTTTTGATCAACTCTTTCAATCTTGCCCAAGATTGGGCCAAGGTTTCATCTAGATCTTCTTTGAACCGTAGGATTTGATTTTTGAGCTCAAAAGCCTTTTGAGGTGGAAAATATTTCTTGATGAAAGCATGTCTTAAGTCTTCCGATAAACCTATTTTATCAGGATTGAGAGTCTTATACCACCTTTTTGCTCCACCATCCAAGGAAAAAAGAAATAGCTTCATCCACTTTCCCTCCTCGAATACTCCTCTCAATTCAATGGTGTTGCAAATTATGGAGAACTGATCTAAGTGTTCATTTGGTTCTTCATTGGCTAGACCGTGGAAAACATCTCTCTCTACATATGTAAGCACGTGTCCCGGGATTGTAAAATCTTGTTAAACTGGAGTAGGACGAATCAACATTTCCTCTTGATCTCTAAATCATGGAGCAAACATATCCAAAAGTGTAGGCCGTCTTCTCGTTTCTCCGTTCTAGCCATTAAACCCCTTATTTTCCACATTGGGACCACAATTTTGTTGTTGTCTGTTGGCATTTACAGCATCTTCATTCAATGGAATTTCTTGCTCATTTCCTTGTGATCCTTCATTTCTACCATTCCTTGCTACATTGTCAATTAGAACATGGCCCAAACCTTCTTGCCTATTTACATTTCCATTCATTCCATTATTTCCATTCCCTCGGTTGTTACCATTCACACTCGGAGGTATCAAATTCGCCATCCTCACTTGATTGCGAAGTCTCCTCAATGTACGATTAATTTTTTGATCGTGTGGGATAATTGGTAAGATCAACCTCCTTCTCATGCAAAAGATATGTGTACCTAGACATTAAAGACAACCAAAACTCACAAAAATAGTAAGTAGAGGGAAAACAAAAAGAAAGGCAAAATAGCACAAAAGACACTAGTAACTGAAACGCCTCTCCCCAGCAACAACACCAAAATTTGATGTGAACGTGAGGTGATGCTCAATGCAATGAATGCATATGACCATCACACAATCACTAAAAAATAATAATTTATAAACCTCACTAGCACAATCTAATCAATCATAGAATGGTAGCTCACTTAATGAGGGTCGAACCGAAGAGAGAGTGAGTGGCTAACTAGTATCTAATGCCTAATCTTCCTATAGATATACGAAAGGATGTGTGTGATGATGGTGAACTCGAATGTGAACAATAGCAAGAGTGACAATGTGAAGATTTCAGTATATGTAAAGCAAGTAATGAAAGGGCAAAATAGTAAATATGGTAAAAATAGAGATTAATCAATACTAAAAGATATCCTAGGGTAGCATTGACCTATTAAAGAGGGTTTTCGATGTTTAGCAATCCATAATTAGATGTATGCTCATTAATCAGTTAGGTTTCCTCTCAGAACACCTCTCTTCCTCTCACTAGGATGTCTACTATTAGGCACTCTCGTGCTCTAACAGTAAACACCTTGAGGTCTACAGCCCAAGCATTCACTACTAATAGATCATCTAAGGTTCTCTCGAACTCCGAGATGATCTACCAATCAAATCTCCTAAGTCTAATCCAGTAGAAGTTCTCTCGAGCATTCCATCGAATACCTAATAGCATGTCAATGTAAGACCAGTACTCCACATGCATGATAAATGATGAAACAAGATCATAGATTCAATATCTAATCATACAAATCATGCTACAAATGGATTACCCCCTAAGTCAAGCAAACCCTAGGAGATCATTAACAACTACTCACTAATAGGCATACTAATCAATAAAATCAGCATGCTCAGAGGAATAAACATGATAAAAGATAAAGAGTAAGGGATAAGATGAATATTTTAGCTCTTCCTTTAACATACTTTTATGTTAAAACAATCTCATCAAGTTTAATGCAACATATAACTTTGAATTACACAAGTTTACAAGCATAATATTTTTCTTGGAATCATGCCACTTGAACCTTCACATTTCAGTTTCAATGTGAAGAGGGGAGGAGATAGATATTTATAAAAATAATGTAAGCAGGAAGAAATACCTTGCACCAAAGATTGCAAAAATTAATCTCCTACACTTGCTCCTTGAATCCTTCAAGAAAACGCCTCTTGAAGATGGCGGATGAACAAGATGAACATACTTGAATCTTCAAGTGTTGTGGCAGATGAATGATGGAGATGAAGAGGTCTAACTCGATGCTTTGTCTAAAGGGTTGAATGTGTGTATAATACACATATAAATCCACCCTTAAAGCTCCTGGAAGTTTCTTAAAGATGGCGGCGTTTTTGAGAGAGAATAAGAAGCAGAAGATGAAGAAGTAGGAGAGAAAACTCTTGTTGTTTATGTGTCCCATTATGGTCGGCCCCCTCTACTCCTTTTATATATATAGAGGGGTGGTTAGGGTGGTTATAACCTCTCTTAGGGCTGGAAGGTTGCACCTTTTCACCCCTTGGGAGGTTACCAAGTCTCATTGCCCATTTCAAGGGCAAGTACAAGGTAACCACCCTTGGTAACCTCCATCCATGCGAATAGGTGCCTCCCAAGAGGCTCCCCTTCCCATAATAAAGCCTCCTTAAGGACGGCCTCTTGTTGGTAAAAATCAAGGAGAGTGTCCCATGTGGTAGGGTGCATACACCATGCACCTACAATGCCATTTTTACTAAAATACCCTTTATTTTGTTCAGAACGTGCAAATGGAAGTTACCACTCAAAAATCATGGTGAAACACCACATAAATGTTCCAAATGATTACATCACACATACTTGAGCTCCCATGAGCTCCTTTCAGTTTATCTTGAGCTGAAAGTCACTTTTTCATCAAGACTAGCTCAATTGAGCTGAAGTTAGTTACTTCTACCTAACTTGAGCTGGAGTTAGTTACTTGTGAACTAACTTGAACTAGTACTATATACTTTTAACTAGTGTGAGATAATGTTAGATACTTCTATCTAACATGAGCTACGGTTAACCACTTCTAGCTAAATTGAACTGAAGTTACCTACTTCTAGCTAACTTGAGCTAGAGTGGAGCTGAGTGTAGCTACTTCTAGCTATAGTGAGCTGACAATGAGCTGGATTTTGCTACTTCTAGAAAAAATGACCTAATGCCAAGATACTCCCAACTCCTATTGTCACCACCCCTCCATGATACTTGTCGAAAGTTCTGCAGAAGTGGCTAATCGAGGCGGCTGGTGAGACCGGAATGGAGTTCATTAAAAGATGCGGTCCAAAAACCTGCCCATTTTAAAACTTTTTCCAAACTTAAGTTTCTAACATGTTATGCAGGTTTTTAAGGCGATCCTATTTACTTACCACCTAAACTTGCACCCAGAAACACGTTAGTGGTTTTACAGAAATATCGCGCGATAAAACAGAATTTAACATTATACATCAGAGAGGAACTACCACCCACTTCGTTGGGTGCGTAGTTCCACAAAATATACAGTCATCTGATATATGTTCATGCATACTACCCTATAGAGCCAAAGTATCAAAATACTGAATACATACTGTGAAGCGGCGATATCCAAAGAGGCCGCTTGCTACCACTGCTACTGTTACCACAAAAGTTAAAACCATTGGACGTTTCAGATCCATATCCGTATACAATAGACTGATTGGGACTACCCCCGCAAAACATAAATCTAAATCAGGAATATCAATATGTACCTGAGGTACCAAAACAATATCAGCCACACGGACTAAACCACTGGCTGCTGATCAGAAGCTTCTGAAAAAGATGATCAATAAGGGGGTGAGTCCTCAAAAGGTACTCAGTAAGGGCAAGGGCATATCTAGTGGATAAAA
>JBBYHH010557092.1:0-10805 GCA_038382905.1 Daphne laureola
TGATTGATAGATGACTGATGAATGACATCCCAGGTCTCGGTATCACATTCTGCGTGATTACTATGATAGACTGGATGAATGAAAGATTGATGATTGACTGACTGACAAATGACTAATAGACAGATATTGATAGATGATCGATGATTGATATACCAGGTCCGGAGGCACGTGATAGGTGACCATTCTGTAGAACCTGATGAAAGATGACAGATTGATATTCCAGGTCCGGGAGGCATGCGATGCTTAAACATCCGCGATATCTGATGATGATTGATGGTAGATTATGTTCCACGACCGGGAGGCACGATGTTCGTGACCGTTCCATAGCACCTGATGAATGATTATCTGACTGTATGCCAGGTCTCGGGGTCACGTGCAGCGTGATTACAACGGTAGACCTGATGATGATGGTAATGGGGACCGTACGCCCTACGCTAGTACTACGCGCCACTATAGAGCCCTGGGGGTTGGGTGAAAACTTACCCGGGGGCTGGCATGTCTAAAAGAAAGAATGTGCATTACATATTATGAGCATTTATATATAAACTGTATATTGCATACTGTCATGCTGACATTGTCAATGCAGGCAAAGTAAAAGATTTTCCCCCCTTTACTTCTGATTACCGCCCTTACTGAGTTCTCCCTGGAACTCACCCCTTATTCTTCCCCCTTTCAGGAGCATCAGGATCAAGGCCCACAGATTGAGATTTTGCCTGGCTATTGTATTTTGTTAAAGGTACTAATGATTACTCCTTGAATAGTTAATGATTGTACAGATAAGGGTGTTCCCTATTGAGCACCAAAGAATGTTCAGATAACGACATTGATGTTCAGATCTGTTATCCAGAAATGATCGTTACAATGGCACTAATGTTTTGACACATGTTTTGATGTATCTACAACAACAACAACAGTAGTATCAGGCAGGATAGTTGGTGGTTGCTCAACCGACCGCCTGACCATCGTATGTGCAAGTTAAAGTGTCGGCTCTGTAGTAGTGGTTTTTCTTTTTACATATAGCGTAGACGATCTACTTTGATGCATGCATTTTTGGAATGATGTGTAAGTGCATGTTAAAGGCTATGTATGGATGATTGCATGATGATGTATGTATATATATGGTTTGCTAGCATGTCTACTTTATCGGGGAATGCGTGATGGAGGCCGCTTCCTTTTGGAGTATCTAGCCTGAGCTGAGCTCAATTGTCTGCTGTTATAGAATTGTCTGAATCGCAGGAAAGTAACGAAATGCTGCCGAAAATTTAGAAAATAAATGGTCAGCGATCCTAGTTAAGAGCAAGAGCCGAGGGTCGGGATAAGATAATAACCCCTCATGCTGTCTCCGTATAAGGTAAAGTGAACATCACCGCCGCCCTCCCGGTCCCACGTCCGGTTCCGCCAGGCCGTGTTCGGAGGGGGTGGTGACAATAACTGACCCTCAAGTAAAAATTGAGGAAGTTCTTAGCTATGAAGAAGTTCCAATAAAACTACTAGGGAAGGACCAAAGAAAGTTGAGGGGAAGGAGCATACCAATGGTCAAAGTTCAATGGAAAAACCATGATGAGAGAGAAGTAATCTGGGAGGTTGAAACTGATATGAAACCAAGTACCCTAAATTCTGGAACCAAGAAGAAGGATTTTTGGAGAGCAAAAATCCTAAAGAATGGGAGGTGAATGTGGGGATCTCTAAAAATGAAGGTCTCAAATGTTAGGTACTAATTTAAATTCTATAATGATTAGGACCCAACTAGTTATTTCCTTCAACCTTAGGGGTTCACCTGGCTAAGAAGGAAACCTTAAGTTCTAAAAGAATATGTGTCAGTTAAAGGAAGAAAATTCACAAACGTGTCACTGACTTCCTTACCTAGGAAGTCAAATTCCAGCTCCTGTAACTATTCTAAGGGAGAAGCATCTGTAATGATAAAAGGGGAGGGAAAATGTGAGAAAAGAGAACAAAAATAAAAGAAACCAGATAAGAAAAAGAAAGAAAGAAGCTACATTTTTGAAAGCTGGAGTTTAAGGGAAAACCTAGGGTTTTACAAGTATGGAATTTGGCCCTGTTCATGGATCTTCTCCAAATTCGTTAAGAACTTGGAGAAGTTCAGTGAACTTGAATCATCTATGATCGATAATCCGTGGGGACTAGATGACTTTAGAATTAAAGTTATAAATTAAAGCATATGCATTCTTGACTGATTTACTTGAGTGATTTCTGTTCTTTTCTGAATTCTAATCTTCTTGTGAAACTTGAATTACTCTATTGATAATGGAAAGGTTTAGGTTATGTCAAGATTGGATGATGATAATGAGTAAGACTCATGTTAAATGGTTTCTGTTTATTAAAGAAAGATATTATCAAAGAAGATATGCATGAATTATTGCTTCGATTATTCTGATGTGCTTTTGCTGGACACTGAACTGGTTTAGAGTGTGAGTTAGAATTAAGGAGGTTGACTCTTTAATTCGGAGCTCACTGGTTTTATGAAAAAACAACAGCACTCCCACTCTAAACATTGAGTTATGAAATATATTGAAGATTTATAGAATTCTGATGTATGTATTTCTTGTTTAAATGTTGTTGATCTTAAGAGAGTATGCTGAAAGGATAAAATGTTGTTTGTTGCATTGCCTATTATTGAGAATTGTAGGTTACTTGTCTCTTCTACATTTTTAAATGAATTAACGATTCTTGCCCAATTCCTACAGATCTCGATAATACAGAAGTGGACAACTACTGAAGGTTGTGACTGAAGTAACTAGACTATATTTTGGGTAAGCTAAAGGTGAAAATACACTTGCTACCTACCACTGATTTATCAGTCCTGATCTGTTAAACTATTGTAGGCCTAGCTCTTAAGGATGGTGATCATTACCTTAAGGTTTTGTTGCAACTAGACCAGGGTAGATAGTGTGATCATTACCTTAACTTCTATAAGAACTTTTCTGGTTGTTCTTAAATAAGGGTTGTACCGTTTGTAACTAAAATGTTTCAAGTGATCACCTGCTGCTACTCTACTGTTAAGACAGAAAATGGCTATTCTCCTTGTGTTAGTTGGTAAATATATGTGTGTTGATATCTTGGTTGTTAATTTTCCTCTCTACTTTCCAACCTCTATCTCTTTTCATTTCTTTTTAGCTGTAACAATTATAGGGTTACAATTGTTTTGTTGTCAGAAATGGTGTGTGGATGTCTGTTGTGCATTTTAGGCAGCATAATCACCCTTTTTTCACTGAACATCAGAAGCATTTTATGAAGTCTTTTAGGAATATTGATGAGCAGAGGAAGAACATGCTTTTGGGTTTGATGAGCATTGGCATTAAATATGTTGATGCTTGGAGAATCATGGTGTAAGAGGCTAGTTCCATTCAAAGTGTTGGTTTCTTAAAGAAAGATATGTAGAACTTGCTTGCCAAGGAAAAGGTCAAAACTTCCATGTTCACTGATGCACAGATGTTGTTGGACTACTTTGTGACCCTTTCAAATGAAGAAGCCAATTTGTTCTTCAGGTATGAGGATGTTGATAATCATTTGAGTAACTGTTTTTAGAGAGATTTCAAGATGCTTGTTGATTACGATATTTTTGGGGATATTGTGATCTTTGATACAACTTATTGTACCAATATGTACGGTATGGTTTGTGCCCCTTTTAACAACCATGGATTTAATGTCATCTTCGATTATGGATTTCTTGTCTATGAGAAGGCCGATACATTTGGCTGGTTGTTTGACCGCTTTCGTGAGAGTGTCGCTGGTAAATAACCTTCCACATTCATGACTAATCAGGATACAGCCATTGCACTTACTATTGAGAGGCATCTTGCAGCGTCCAAGCACTGGCTTTGTTTGTGGCGCATCTCTCAGAATGCGAGGAAGCATCTTGGTTATCTATTAAATAGTAATGAGGATTTTCAGTGAACTTTCTTTTTCCATCTATATCATTGTTTGTCTGAGGAGGAGTTTCTTCAAAAGTGGTCTATGATGGTTGATGAGTATAATCTAGATGGAAATGATTGGTTGGCTACCACTCTCGAGCTGAGGGCGAAGTGGTGTCCTGCAATGGCTGCTCACTATTTCTCTGCAGGTATGTTTTTTAATTTTTGTGAGAGCATCCTTTTATATTCTGAGCACATCATTTATTCTCTTCAGAACATCCATTTGGCAACCTAGGCACATCAAATTCTTTTTATCCATGGACAATATATTCTACTTGGTGGAGATGATATTCTGGTCTGAGTTCATTATACTATGCCTTTTTGTATCCAATGATTTTTTGGAAATTGTATTTGTGATCATTTGTATTTTAGTTGGATGCACTGTTTTGAATCTTGCACATGTCATATAGTACTTAAGGATCATCATATGGTCTCATGAGCCCATCATACAGTGCTCCGAGATCATCAGTTGGTCTATTAAGCACATCATACAGTACTCTGGGTCTCAACATATGCTCTCTTGCGTACATCATACAGTGCTCAGGGGTCATCATATGATCTCTTGTGCATAACACATACTATTTTAGATGGATTCATTATTTCGTGTCCTGGGCACATCATATATTTCTATAGTCATCATATGTTCTACTGAAAGCATCAAGTCACATTCTGGGAGCATCATACGTGATTTTATTTAAACTATTTTGTTTGTTCTTTGTTTTAGGCATTCTATCTACACAGAGGAGTGATAGCACTAATCACATGCTTAGTGGGATTTGTGACAGCACATCCTCATTGGTTGAAATGGTTCACTCTTTGACTAATATGATTAGTGAGTAGAGAGATAAGTCAAACCAAGAGGACTATAGGAATCATGGTAAGACTCTCAGGAGGTTTGGCAAACTTGATATTCTATCTTCTATTGTTAAACAATACAGCTTACTATATTTTGATCAGTTTGAGAAAGAGGTTCAGGCCAGCCATTGGCTTCATTTTGGACCCAGTCCAGTTGATGGGGATGTGAATGAGTACAAGGTTTTATATTTAGACTATGATTTGCGCGAATGCATACGGTTCATGAAGTCTAACCCTATCACTGTTAGTTGTTCTTGCAAGTTGTTTGAGCATGTCAGACTCTTGTGTCGTCACACTCTGTGGATTTTGAATATTAACAATGTGTCTAAGCTTCCTGAGCATTATGTTCTTCCAAGGTGGCGGAAGGATGCTAGGAGATATGTCGGTGTGTCTAATTCTTCTGATAATGATCCCACATACAAACTTCATTCAATGGCATGGAGGTATAATTTCATGAGAGAGATGTATGGTGTTGCACTTTTGTGTCAGGAAAGTGTTGAGATGAAGAAGCTATGCGATGAGTCACTTTCTGAGTTGAAGAAGAATATTTTAGCTAGTTCTGAAGCAGCTGGTGGTGATAGTGCTGATGCACCTAGTTTGTGTTCTGCTGCTGAAAGTGTCCCTGCAACTGTGATGGTTGGAAATTATGAAGTAGCAGCGAAGAAAGGACGTTCTCGGAAAGAAAAGAGAATTAAGAGTTCTGTAGTGGGTGACGACAGTAAAAGGAAGATAAAATAGTCTTTTTGTCTTTTTTGTCTTCTTTTTTTTATCAGGAAAAAAACTTTACTGGGGTGATTATAGTGTTATAGATACAGATCATCATTTGATGGCTAGGGAGCATTCTTTTATATCTTAAGAACATCATTTTATTCCATAGGCAAGTGTATGAGATTCCAATTTGCAATATATTTACTCCTTCTGTATAGTTTTGGCATATAGTGTTCAGTTACATCGTAGTTATAGTCATCTTTTATGTTTATTTAATACTTTTTTTGCTGAAGATTTGATTCGAACCTTGTGTTTTTTTAGATTGTACTTTTTGTTATCGTTATACAGGGAGCATCATGTATTAAAGCTGAGAACACTATTGTTAGACTCGAGCACATCATTATGCAAGATCATAGCATCATACACACCAATATAAAGTAACATTGGGATCTGTTAATCTCACATCGGAGGTTATCATAAATAACCCTGAGAGCATTGTATCTAAATGGAAGAGCATCATATAGAGATCATTATAATTAAGCCTGAGAGCATTGTATCTAAATGGACGAGCATCATATACAGATCATCATAATTAACCCTAAGAGCATTGTATCTTAATGAACGAGCATCATAAAGAGATCATTATATTTAACTCTGAGAACATTGTATCTCAATGGAATAGCATCATATAGCCATCCCGAAACAACACATTCAACAGACTGCTAATTATACCCCTAAGGACACCACTATGACTAACCAGAGTATCATATTGCAACAGAAGAGCATTGAATATGAATTAGGATAAATGATATTAACAGAAAAGATAATGAGCAAAGATTCAAAAGGTTGTCCATAAGATTCACAACATTACATCATATTACTCCCCAAATGTCAGTTGTCAGCTGCAGCTTGCTCGAAATATTCCTTTGCCATCTGTATTTTTGTGTTGTAGAGCCTTCTTCCTCTGTCATCTTTTATCATTTGGTAAAATTCATGGCATACCTCATTGTCCTGTGACAATATGAGAGATGACAGAATTATGAGGCGCTCTCTTTAAATTGCTTCTTTTTTATGCAAGTCTGAGCAAAATCTTACCCCATCATATAATTCCATGTGCTTGATTGTGTAGACACCACAGTCTATAGTATTGTCACTGATTTGATCTTTTTTCAAGTGTTTCTTCCATTGAAGGTAAAATGTGGTAAGTGGTGCATTCTTGATGAAAGTGTATTTCGCTCGGCTTCTTGAGAAATATGCGGTGAATACAGCTCTCTGATAACAAGTTGATAAATGAGTAGTATTAGTGAATTGTAGGTGATGATTAAAGGGACCAATAACATAACTGTATTTTGTTATACTCACAACATCAGAGATCATTTCATTGTATGCATCGGGATTGGTGTTTCTGTTGTTGTGGAGATGAAATTTGTTTTCCAAGAAGTTGAACACAAGAACATAGTAGTGCATGTGTGCCAGAACAGGCACAACAACCTACAAGTGGTGAGTAATAAGTTTACTAAACAATCGCCTAGAGCATTAGACTGTGAAACATGCTCATCATACCAGACACTGTAAGCATCCTAACAAGAGCATCCTAAATAGCAACACGAGCACTGTTGTACATTTCAAGAGCATCCAATTACAGAAACATGAACATCATTTTAAACATAGAGATTATGATGTGAAAATAAATTTTACCACTTGGAGACATCAGTTTGATTTTAAGAGGCATAGTTTCATGCTAAGTAGGAACAAAAATCTTTATATTCAAGGCGTGTGATAAGAGATGATCATTTTTTTGCAATCAGAACATCAAAAATGCATGCAGAAGCATCACTATGATCATGAAGAGCATCATATTAAATTAAAGGATCATCATAACATCAAAAATGTATACAGAAGCATCACTATGAGTATGAAGAGCGTCATAGTAAATTAAAGGATCAGTTCAAGGATGCATAAAATGTAAATTCTATTGTATTTACAGCTTCAGCTTTATCGATCCTATGCAAGTTATTAGCATTGACTAAGTCAATGAGGCGTTGCAGGCCAAGGTCCTTGACTTGCTGATCAATCTTCTTCGGACTTTGGACTGTCGACTTTTTCTGAAGGCCCTTCTTTGCTCTTTCTATCACATCCTCATTTTCGAACTGGTCCCTTGCCAATCCCACTGTCATCTAATGTCGGTCATTTTTTAAATGAGAGTCAGTTTTTATAAACAGGCTTACATGTATATAAGTGAATTTTTTTTAAAAAAAAATCACTTCCAGTCACCAGTGTGCTTATGTAGACTTTCTTCAATTTTCTTCTTTGACTTGTCATGTTTGTTTCATCATCCTCCACTTCATCCACCAGCTATTCCCTTCTGTTCAGCAGACGTGCATATACATCTATGACATCGTTTGTAACTTCTTGGACTTTATGCAATGAATACAGTTGCTTGATTGTTAAATTAATGTCACTAGTTCTCACTACCACAGTCTTGTAATTGTTAGGAACATCATTAGAAGCAGAAATAGCATCATAACCTATAGACAGGTTATCATAAGTCAGTGGGGAGATCATCACATCGTTATATTGGGAAATATAATACTTACTGCAATTTTTCAGGGACATGTAATTCCCATATGAAATCTGCCACCATGAATCTCGTTGTCATCATGTTTTTTGGAGTGGGGTATCTGGAAATCAACTCTTTGATGAACGAGACATTAGGAGTGAAGAGGTGTGGCATATTTTTTCCAAAAACTTTAATTCCTCTGAGGATTTCACTTTCAGTCTTTGGTGTAATTTTGCCTGCAGTTCTGAGGGTTGCAGGATCAGGAGATTCTTGGACAGGGTTCTCCTCTGATTGCTGGCTTCCTAGTATTGCATCAAAATTTAGAGAGCGCAATCCAGCAGGTGCATCTATCGGGACACCTGTATATAGAACAAAAACATCAATTTGAAGACAATGAGCATCGTTTTCAGAGTGAAATCCTAGGCAGAATGCATGGAACACCATTTAGAATGCGAGGAGCATCAAAATAGGGAAGAAGCACATCATTATAGACATAATGAGCATCATGTTATATAGTTTATTAAATGAATAATTATTCAACCATGAGCCTCATTCAGTGATATCAATAATTTTTTCTTATTGTCCTCTTCCTGTTATAATTGTTTCTCAGCTTCAATCGCAATGTCAGTGATCACAATCATCTCATCAGGTTGCTGCCCACTAGGTCCTTCTTGTTGAGGCTGGGAACTAATTTCACTGAATACTTCGATAACTTCCTGGTTATCCTGGAAATCATTAAGTATGTCAGTGTGGTCTGAGTCCTCTTAGGTGTCCCCTATTTCAGCTTTAGACTGGGATTGTTTTCTCTTAGTTAAGTCTACAGGTTCCTTCTGATTTGTTGGCGCAATAGTTATATCCAAGTCTATCACTTGAGTGGATGGTTCCTTTGGCTCCTTAAATGTTTTAGCATATCATACAACCAGAGCATCATAATTTGTAGTAAGAGCAGCTCAGTAGAGAAATTGAATAACATCAGCATACTGACCTCAGAGAGCATCTTTAAATAAAGATAAGAGCATCAAAATGAACAACAAGATCATCACTTTCTTACCTTTTCATCTGGCAGCTCCTGAGTTGCAGCCACCTCAATCACCTCTATGGTGGGTTTGCCATCCACCTGAAATGGATTCCATCATGTTACTGTAAAGTGTTGTAATTGAAAGGAAGACAATGATAATGAACAAGAGGCTCATCATATGGAACACAAGTAGCATTAGATTAATCAAGAGGATCATCAGGTTGCATACCTTTTATGGAGTCAGCACCTAAGTTGGATCATTCAGAGATGTTTTATTTTCTGTCAACATCTCCTCAGCTTCGACCTCAGTTGGAGTTTTCAGAACTTCAGTCACTTGAGTGACTGCTAGTTCATCCTCTTGAAATATAAGGATCATATCAGATAAAGGGATGCCTGAATATCAATCATTAGAGTATTATCATATGTGGGAATAACAACATCATATTGTACAAGGAGAACATCAGAATGCAGAGCAAGAACATCATTTTATTTACCTTGTCATCCTCCACTTGAATGTTTTCTTCAAGTTGCTGGTCTTCCATCATATCAGTTTCATTCTCACCAATGTTTTCATCAACCACTCCTTTTAATGGTTCTTCATTAACAAGGTCATCAGATTGGTCCATTTTTTCTTCTTCTTGAAGTTCCATTCCATCCTCCTGTTGAGGTTCATCATTTTGTTTTTCTTCCTGAAATTTTGATCAACATATTAAACCAATCCAATGCTGAGAAAGTAAATGTGAAGAAAGATATCTTACGTCGAAAGCATCATACTTGAAAGCAGGAGCACCAAATAGAACTAAAGGAACATAAAAAACCAAAACAATAACATCTTTTGTATACATCAACCATTGCTTCCACTTCCATCGGTGTTTCAGCATTTTCAACTCTTTGTTCACTTTCAGTAGGGGTGCTTTTTTCGGAGTTGATGATTTCATATTTACTGTTCTTTCACTTTTCAGCCCTTTCCTTGAACCTTGGTGAAGACCTTGCCTTTCCCACTTTTAGCTCGAACGTCTTCACTAGAGTCATTTTTTCAGCAGGTTAAGAACTTTCTTTGGCTCTCTTTGATTTTTTAGAGGGAGTAAGATCTTCTGCATCTGTAGCAGCTGCTGGCCTCTTCCTCCTCTCAAATTTTTTCTTGGTCTGCTCTTTCATTTTTTGTCCTTCCTTGAAGGACTCTTCAATTATTCTCAGTTTTGTTCGGAGAGGAATTCATCATTCAATAGCAGTTGTTCTGCAAAGTTGTCCTCCTCATTGTTCATCCTTTGTAGAATTGCCTTTGTCTCATTTGGCCATTTTTTAGCTGAGTCTTTTATCCTTTTTGTGAGTTCAGTGTTAGATTGATGACATAACTAGGTTGCTTGCAGGATCTGCTCTAAGGAAGACTGAAAGTTACCATATTCTTCAACATTTATCAGCTTTGTTTCCATCTCATCTTTTAGCATTCTTTCAGTCTCAGCTTTTCTTCTTCTCTTTTCCACTTCTTCAGTGGATTCTCCACAAACTGAAAGGAAAGGGCAGAGCACATTACATTACACAAAATGAAAACAATATGTCATACTGTCAGAGCACTAGATGATATACTAAGCACATCACTTTTTTTAGTACGTGAGCATCATAAAAAATGAAGAGAACACAATACAATAAAGGAAGAGCATGACATGATGTTCTCAGCACATAGACTTTGGCTATTAATGTTACCTGGGTACTTGCAAAGGATTTATTTTTC
>JBBYHH010557203.1:0-10805 GCA_038382905.1 Daphne laureola
TTTCAGTTGACCCAGAGAAAATTAGATCAGTATAGGAGTAGAGGTAGTCAAAGACAGTCAGAGATATCCGGAGCTTTCTGGGTTTGGAAGGTTATTACCGCAGGTTTGTTCTGAGCTTTTCTGTTTTGGCATTGCCACTCACTCAACTAACTAAGAAAGGTCAAGCTTTCATCTGGTCAGATGCTTGTGAGAAGATTTTTCAGGAGCTAAAGTGGTTTTTGACAAACACGTCAATTCTGACTTTACGGGACCTGGCACAGCCGTACGTGATCTACACTGATGCATCAAAATCAGGACTTGGTTGTGTGTTGATACAGGGACAGCATGTGATTTCTTATGGGTCGAGACAGATGCGAACACATGAGCAGAACTACCCGACACATGACCTTGAGTTAGCTGCAGTTATATATGCTCTGAAATAGTGGAGACACTATCTACTCGGTAATAAGTTCTAGATTTTCACCGACCATAAAAGCTTAAAGTATCTGTTTACTCAGAAAGATCTTAATATGAGACAGTGACAGTGGCTCGAGTATATGAAGGATTATAACTGTACGATTGAGTACACCATCGGCAAGGGAAATCTGGTAGAAGATGCTTTGAGCTGGATGTATACCAGGATAGTCAAGGGTGGAAATTCTGGGGATGATACCGAGGAATCAGATCTGACAGCACTGTGGCATCAATGAAATCAGTAGGAGCAGACTCAAATTTACACTTTGACAATCCAGTCTGATTGGTTGGCCAAAGTATGAGAGGCACAGATCATAGATTCAGGATTGAAGAAACTCTCGGGAGAGCATAAAGGAGCGCTATCAGCATTCTTTGAATACAGACAGGGATTGTTATACTTCAAGGGATGCCTATATGTACCGGATGAATCATCAATTCGGGATGAGGTTTTGCAAGCGACGCACTCCAGTAGACTGAGCATCCACCCCGGAGGTGAGAAAATGTACCACGACCTTCGCTCTCACTTCTGGTAGCCAGGGATACGGAGGCATATTGCCACTTATGTGGTGAAGTGTACTACTTGTCAGCGGGTCAAGGTAGAGTATCAGAAACCAGCCGGTACTTTACAGACATTGCCGATACCTGTCAGAAAGTGGGGCAACATCACGATGGATTTTTTGACTGGTCTACCTCCGACTAGAGCATATCACAATGCTATTTGGGTTATAGTCGACCACCTGACCAAGAGCGCACACTTTTTATCGATGCGAGTGACAGACTCATTGGACAATCTTGCCTAGCTATATATTCAGGAGATTGTGCGACTACATGGAGTTCCAGTCTCCATTGTATCTGAGAGAGATTCACGATTTGCCGCGAGTTTTTGGGGTACCTTTCATAAGGCTCTGGGCACACAACTCCACCTGAGCATGACATATCACCCTCAGATGGATGGACAATCAAAGAGAGTTATTCAGATCATCAAGGACATGCTCAGGAGCTGTGTATTAGACTTCGGGGGATAATGGGACCAACACTTGCTACTAGTGGAGTTCTCATACAAAAATAGTTATCAGACCACTATCGGCATGGAACCGTATGAGGCCCTGTATGGGTGAAGGTGTATGACACCACATTGCTAGTCAGAGGCATCAGACAGGATGGTGATAGGCCCCGAAGTTATTAAAGAGACAAAAGAGAAGAGCCGCAGGATACAAGCATGATTAAAGACCGCAAACAACCGAACCACCTCATACGTCAATAAGAGATGATGAGATCTGGAGTTTGAGATGGGGAACAAGGTTTGGATGAAAGTTGCACCTATCAGATGGACTGTCCAATTCGGCAGACAGGGCAAGTTGGCCCCAAGATATATCGGTTCCTATGAGATTCTGGAGCGTATATGCAAGGTTGCTTACAAATTGGCCTTACCTCCAGGCATATCAGTGGTGGATAATGTTTTTCATGTCAGCATGCTCAAGAAGTGCATTCTTGACCCTATCCAGATGATTCCTATTGAGAAAGTCGAATTAGAGCCAGACTTGTCCTACCAAGAGGTACCGATTGCATTTTTGTCTAGAGATACTCGGAAGTTTCACAACAAGTCGATCCCAATGATCAAGGTACAGTGGTAACACCATTCTGATCAGGAGGCGACTTGGGAGACAGAGAAGGATTTGATCTAGCGCTACCCCAACGAGTATCAGTGACTTAGGAAACTCTTGGAGGACCAAGAGTCCTAAGGGGGGAGAATGTTACAGTCACCTCTGCAATATATTTATTTTGGATATTTATTTTCACGGAGGCAAGATTGTAATTTTCTGAAAAATTGTAATTACATGAAATGGACATGGTTAATGAAAATTTTGTTATCCCGAGAATGAATTTGAGCTTATTTCAAATGGATTTCACACTCTTAAGATGGTACGTGAGTCCCGTGTGAGTTTCACAAAAATCAATTTTCAGGGGTAAAATGGTCATTTTGGAAAATTGGATGAAAATGCCTGATTAATTACCCTAATCAAGGCTGGCATTTTTTGGAGGAAAAAGGGAATGGTTGGGTGGTATGGGTTATGAAATAGGCTAATATTTTAAAGGTAGGTGTGTAAGAATAGCTTATTAAACAATATTAAAATGAGTAAATTTAGGATCTTGGTTCCCTTTACTTTCCTTAACATTACAATTCAGCTCATTCCTTCGTTGTGCATCCGAAAATACTCCCTCTCTCTCTCCCTCTCTCTAAAAAAAATCATCTATTTGTTCTTGAGAAAACCATACACTTTCTTAAAGAATTTCCACTAATCACTCATCCAACCTTGAAGATTTGATAGAGTAAGGTGGTTTCCTTGCGAGGATCAACAAGGAAGCAAGCTTGGAGCTTGAGCAACACTCCATCTCCTCCATCCTCCATTTGGCCGAAACTTTCAAGTCATTTCTTGGAAGGATTTTTCATCATCTTCTTCAAAACCTTCAAGTTCTTAGAAGGTAAACTCATTTCCTTGAGTATTTCAAGGTTTGATTCAAGTTTGGAAGATTGAAACTCTTCTCTCCTCTTTTCCTAGTGTTGGCCGAAACTTTGAAGGATTTCTTGGGTAAGGATTGTCTAAGATTTCATCAAGAAAAGTTTAAGGTGAGCTCTTTTAAATGGATGTTTCAAGAGGAAACTAAGAATGGAAAATGGTTAGCTCATTACCTTTGAATTATTTGTTGTAGCTGAAATTTAGGAGAGGAATTTTTGGAAATAACTTCACAACCATTTCTTGGATAATAGCTTGCGGTAAGCTTATTTTGGCTATTGAGAAGTAGTATAAAATTTTACTACATGATTCCATGATGGTATGAAGATTTTATGAATTTTTGAAGTTGGTGTGAAGTTCAAAGCATGTTAAAAATTTATTATTATGCTTGATTCATGTTCTTGGGTGAATTTGGAGCATGTTTAATACTTAGAACCATGCTTGAATCATTTTGGAAGGATATTTGGTGATTTGGATGAATTATTTAAGAGAAATATTCATGATATTTTCTTGTGAAAATGTTGAAGAATATTGGTGTTTTGGTGGTTTGAAGCATGAATATTGTAGTAGAAAGTTGAAGAATTATTATGTTGGAAAACCTTGTGTTGGCCGAAACTATTGGGTGAATAATGGTGGAGAAATTATTCATGAAAGTATTATTTAAAGTTGGAATAATCATGCTAATAACACTTAAGGAGTTTGGTAAAAGTTTGGTGAAACTTGGAAGAAGAAAAACAATTTTGGTAAATTTATAAGTTTCGGCCGAAAATGAAACTTGGGTAAAGATGAAGTTTTTTAAGTTAAGTGAAGGTTTTGGGTAAAAATGAGCTAATTTGGTGATTAAGAAAAGTTTTGTCACTTTTTAAAGGTTGAGGACCAAAATAGAAATTTTGGAAAAGTTTAAGTGATAATTGGTGTTAGTGACAAATTAAGTGAAATTAAGCTCATTTAAGATTAAGGATGAAAGTTGACATTTTTTAAGTAAAGTTTGTCACTTTATGCAGTTTGGGTCAAATTGGAAGTTTGGGTAAAGTATAAGAACTTTTGCATAATAATTGGGTAAAAGAAGTAAAAAAAAACTTCTTTAAGTATAAGTGTAAAATTGGAAGCATTTAAGTGGAATTGGACACTTTATGAAAAAATGGGCTAAAATGCATATTCTGACAAAGTAAGGGACTTTGTATGTAATTAATCATACAAGATGATTAAACTGTGTTTAAGTGGTAATCTGGTAAATATGTAAGTGTTTGACCACTTAATCTGTTGTTTGACCAATTTGGTCAACTGTTGGAAAGTTAGTCAAAAATTGGCTATCTTTGTTAAGTAAGGAAAAGTATGAGAATTCTAAACTCTATATAAATGTTTGTTTATTTAGAGTAAAGGTTTGGTAGCAGTCATAATTCGTTTGGCTAGGATCTGCCGTTTGTCTGTTTGTCAGGAAAGAGGTTTAACTTCCTTAATATGTGATATCGATTTTCCTTATGCATATTAGGTTAGTTAATGGCTAGTACCCGGGTCGAGGGTGGGGTCTGCCCGGTGGCACCTGGGGCTAGTTACATGGTAGGGTAACAGTGTGCAAGACTTTTTTATATCAGTGACCCATGACGGGTCAAACTTTGGATACTATTTTTGGGTACTATTTTTTGGGTCACTGGATGACCGCGACAGTTTTAGGGGCCGTACACCCCACGCTGGTACCATGCGAACCCCAACTGGTGGATGCGCTCGTTTAGGCACTGGGAGGCTGTCGATATGGGATTATAAGTTCTGCTCCATTTTGGAGATCTCGGATCGTCCATTTTGTACCGATCCAAATATGCTCGACAGGACATTTTTATTGCATATCATGTGATCTGCACATCATATCCATGTGATATCTAGGATTGTATATTCTGCTAGTCACTGCATACTTACCCTTTCTGTAGGTAAACATTTTTAAAATTAAATCCGTTATCTGTACCTACCGCCTTACTGAGTTCTTTCGAGGACTCACCCCCACTATGTTAAAAATTTCAGGAGATCCGGGGAAACGACCCGCAGAGTAGATTCCGCTCGGTCATATTCTGATATTGGTTTTTGAGGTACTTAACCGCTTTTATTAGTGGTTTCTGATTTATGTCTAGGGGTGATCTCATCAAACTCATTATGGGATCTGTCTGCTGGGATTCAAATAATTGTTATGTCTAACTGTTAACTCCCATTTATGTTTGACAACAACAGTAGTGTTGTAGCTTGAGGTGTTTATCACTCAAGCTGCTAGGTATAATTTCTGCAAACGGACTTTGGCTCTGTAGGCGTAGACTGCATATAGACAGCATAATATGTTTGCTGTTTTTGATAATTCTGGTCTGTATAATTATTCCTTGGGGAGTCCTTGCGTAACGAAGTGGGCGGGGCTCCTTTCTACTGTAACTATATCTGCTTGTATGTTTGAATGCGCGATTATCCGTATAACCACTAACGTGTCTCGGGTGCAGGTTTAGGGCTAGTAAGACGCCTTAAAAACTGTTAACATGTTAGAAACCTTAAAAGAAGGAAAATGTTTTGAGGGCCGGGTTTTTGGGACCACCAAAACAATTTAAGTGAACGACGCCACCGACCACCGCCCGGTTCCCCGACATCCGCTTTCGCAACAACGCTTTCGCCACGCCTGGAACAGGGGTGGTGGTGACAATTTAATATTAGAGCTGATGATTTATGTTAGCTATGTTTAGGCAGGCAAGTCCCAGTTTTACCTAACATTTTGGGGTAGTTTTAGTAAGAGCTTAGCTACCTTTTTACAGAAACTATTTTCTAAAATGCTAGGTAAGGGCTGGACAGCCAGTCTAAACATAATCGACATAAACTAAAGCTTAATAGTTGGTTAAACGGAAATCGCGTTAGATCGACCCATTAAGGATATGGATCATCTGAATCTCAAAGTAGGCAAGCAAAGGAATTGTTTCAGAAATTCTGAATTCTCTACTTAGGAAAATATGCATTTCATCTACACTACAGAGCCATTAGGAAAAACTGCTACTTGTTTCTGTTGGAGTTAACTATTATTTGTGTTCTTTTTCTATTAGGAATTACAGGATGGTGAAAACTCGTCCTGATCGAGTTACACACCCTGAGGTTATTGCTATGGATCCCCCTCTGACGGATAACCCTAGGAGAAGGCCACGATGCAAGAACCAGTGACGGCCACCACCAGACCCTCTGCCCCAGCCTCAGCCACAGCCACAACCAAACCCTCTGCCTGAGGAGCCAGTAGACCTGGTGGAGGTTCTTGGCCAGATTCAAAGTGTCTTGAATAGAGTTTGGGGATGAGTTGATCCATCGTAGGGTCAGGATAATATTGTTATCGATGATTCTGGGTCAACACATTCGGATACACACACTGAGGAGGCTGAGGGTGACGAGGAGGATCAGTTGGAACATCAGGAGCGCCCTCACGTTCGGGGAGCACTGTCAGAGGCTAGGACCGGTCATTCTACACGGGATAGGCACCGAGTTGGTAGAGATCAACCATGTGACCGTCATCACCGAGACCGAGATGATGGTGACTCTGAGGATGCCCGAGGGGCCCCGAGGCCACGGGTGGAGCACACTATAGTGCCAGATGATATCACTTTGATGGAGCGCCTTCAGCGTTTCAACCCACCTAAGTTTTCCAGCAACACTGGGCCGAAAGTAGCTGAGACATGGCACACGGACATGGAGCGCCTCCTGTAGAGGCTTGGTTTTCCGTCCGAGAAGATCATCTCCCTGGCCACCTTCTATCTACGCGATGTGGCATATACTTGGTGGCAGGGGATAGCTGGGGCACGGATGGCACAATATGCGCAGATGGGGCGCTCAGACCCAGGCATGACATGAGACAAGTTCACCCGTCTATACCATGAGAGGTGGATTGGATACACGATTCGTGATCGCAGACAGACGGAGTTTGATCATCTCACACACGGGACCATGACCGTTACCAATTTTGAGTAGGAGTTCAACAGGCTGGTAGGGTATGCTCCCCAGTATGATGGGATGGAGAGTGAGAAGGCCAAGAGATTCATTCGAGGCCTTCGATCCGAGATCAAGAAGTATGTGGTGGCATTTAGTATCACTTCTTATCATGAGGCAATCCAGAAGGCCCTTCTGATCGAGGGAGAGGAGTCAGGAGGCTGAGTTACATCTTCCCAACCCCAGAGTGGCAGGAAAGCATCAGGTCAACAGGGACAAAATAGAGGATCGGGTAAGGCAGGCAAGTCCGATCAGGGCAAAGGAAAGGTTGGCACCGGATCACTACCACTTTTTCAGTTATGTCGCAAGCGTCACGGGGGGTAGGTTTGTTATCAGAAGTCAGGCCAGTGCCTGAAGTGTGGGGCTATAGACCACTGGGTCAAGGATTGCCCGTTGACGCTAGCACAAGACGCTCGAGGACAGCCACGAGCACAACAGCGGGGCTAGCCTAACTTTCTTCAGGGACGCGGCATCGCACAGGACGACTTGAAAGCTCCGCAGTAAAGGCCGCAGATTGCACCAGCACAGCAGCAACCCTGTCCGGGATAGGTGTTTTAGGTTGATCAGGCCGGCACCGTTCAGAGGGGAGCATTGGCAGGTACACTACTCTTGAACAACGTTCCTGTTAATGCGCTTTTCGATATTGGTGCATCTATTTCTATTATCTCACTGAAATGCGCATCATCACTACATTTTCCCATCACTTATCTGCCTGATATTATTATGGTCTGAACTTCTAGGACTCAGTGCTTAGTTTCCAATGAGTTAGTTAAGAGGTGTACGTTGACATTGGGTAACCTTCAGGTTCAGTTTGATTTGTTAATATTAGATACACCTACTTATGACATCATTCTTAGCATGAACTAGTTGGCCAAGAATGATGTTTAGATTGATTATGCCAAGCGGCACATCTTACTATCTGGAGAGGTTATACCTCTATCTACTCTATCGGACACCGTGGTCGTCGCGTGTAGCATCTAGCTTTCAGTATTGGAGCAGATCCCAGTGATGAACGAAGAGGAGTATTATCAGCTTAATCCCGCTGATACCCGCATGGAGTTGGAGAAGATCCCCATAGTTCGACATTACTTGCAGTTTTTTCCTGATGAGTTACCAGGAATGCCACCGGAGCAGGAATTCATGTTTGAGATTCAATTACAGCCGGGGTCGACTCCGATTTCCATTCCTCCCTATGGAATACCGATAGTGGAGATGACTAAAATGAAGAAGTATCTCGATGAGCTATTGGAGCAAGGATACATTCGACCGAGTACTTCTTCGTGGGGAGCCCCAGTTCTGTTTGTTTGGAAGAAGGATGGGACTCTCTGATTATGTATTGATTACAAATGGTTGAATGCTATCACCATTAAGAACAAGTACCCACTACCCAGGATCGATGATTTGTTTGATCAGCTCAGAGGAGCCAAGGTGTTCTCGAAGATCGACCTACGGTCGGGGTACTTCCAGCTTCATATTAGGGAGGAGGATATTCCCAAAATAGCTTTCACACTCGGTATAGGCACTATGAATTTACAGTTATGCCATTTGGATTCACAAATGCACTAGTTGCATTTATGGACTTGATGCACCGAGTGTTCCTCCCGCATCTGGATTCCTTTGTGGTAGTCTTCATCGACGATATTCTTGTCTACTCTCAGGATGAGGAATCACATCAGGAACATCTAAGGATTGCGTTGGAAACATTTTTGAAGAACCAGCTATATGCTAAGTTTTCAAAGTGTGACTTTTGGATGTGTGAGGTGTCTTTTCTAGGCCACATCATTGGAGAGCATGGTATTTCAGTGGACCCAGAGAAAATCAGATCAGTATAGGAGTAGAGGTAGCCACAAATAGTTAGAGATATCTGAAGCTTCCTGGGTTTGGCAGCTTATTACAGCAGGTTCTTTCGGAGCTTTTCTATTC
This sequence comes from Daphne laureola, assembly GCA_038382905.1. Taxonomy (NCBI): domain Eukaryota; kingdom Viridiplantae; phylum Streptophyta; class Magnoliopsida; order Malvales; family Thymelaeaceae; genus Daphne; species Daphne laureola. The sequence goes on from JBBYHH010557203.1 coordinate 8,886, forward strand.
TGGCATCGCCGCTCACTCAACTGACCAAGAAAGGTCAGGCTTTCATTTGGACGAATACTTGTGAAGAGAGTTTTCAGGAGTTGAAGCGGTTGTTGAAAAACGCAGAAATTCTGAACTTAGCAGACCCGGCACAGCCGTATGTGACCTACGTTAATGTGTCAAAATCGGGTCTCGGTTGTGTGTTGATGTAGGGCCAGCACGTGATTTCTTATGGGTCAAGACAGATGCGACCGCATGAGTAGAACTACCCGACACATGTTCTTGAGTTGGCTACAGTTATTTATGCTCTTAAACAATGGAGACACTATCTGCTCGGCAATAAGTTCCAGATTTTCACCAACCACAAGAGCTTAAAGTATCTATTTACTCACAAGGATCTTAACACGAGGCAACGATGGTGGCTTGAGTATATAAAGGATTATGACTACACCATCGAGTACACTGCCGGAAAGGAAAACCTCGTAGCAGATGCTTTGAGCTGGATGTATACCGGGATAGTCAAGGGTGGTGATTCTGGGGATAAGACCTAGGAATCAGATCTGACAGCATTGTCACATCAGTGGAATCAGTGGGAGCAGACTCAGGTTTACAATTTGACCATCCAATCAGATTGATTGGCCAAAGTCTGAGAGGCACAAAATAGGGATTCACGCTTGAAGAAACTCTCGGGAGAGGATAAAGGAGCACTGCGACCATTCTTCAAATATAGACATGGACTGTTATACTTCAGGGGGCGCATATATGTACCGGATGAATCATCAATCCGGGATGAGATTTTAGAAGAGACGCACTCCAGTAGATTGAGCATCCACCTTGGAGGTGAGAAGATGTACCATGACATTCGCTCTTACTTCTGGTGGCTGGGAATGCAGAGACATATTGCCACCTACGTGGAAAAGTGTGCTACTTATCAGCGGGTTAAGGTAGAGCATCACAAACTAGCCGGTACTCTACATACACTACCCATTCCTGTCAGAAAATAAGGCAACATCGCGATGGATTTTCTGACTGGTCTACCTCTCACTAGAGCACATCACGATGCTATTTGGGTTATAGTCGACCGTCTGACCAAGTGCGCACACTTTTTACCCATGCGAGTGACAGACTCGTTGAAGAAGCTTGCTCGGCTATATATTTGAGAGATCGTGTGACTACATGGAGTTCCAGACTCCATCATATCAGACAGGGATCCATAGTTTACCACAAAGTTTTGGGGTACCTTTCACAAGGCTCTGGGGACGCAACTCCACCTGAGCACGGCATATCACCTTCAAACAGATGGACAGTCAGAGAGAGTTATACAGATCATCGAGGATATGCTCAGGAGTTGTGTAATAGACTTTGGGGGACATTGGGACTAGTACTTGCCACTGGTGGAGTTCTCTTATAATAACAGTTATCATACCATCATCGGCATGGCACCATATGAAGCCCTGTATGGGCGAATGTGTATGACACTACATTGCTAGTCGGATGCTTCAGACAAGATTGTGATGGGCCCCAAAGTCATTGAAGAGACAATGAAGAATATCTGCATGATACAGGCGCGGTTAAAGACCGCAAATGATCGGACCACCTCATATGTCAACAAGAGACGACAAGATTTAGAATTTTAGGTGGGGGACAAGGTTTGGCTCAAGGTTGCATGAATCAGAGGGACCGTTTGATTCGGCAGACGGGGCAAGCTGGCCCCAATATACATCGGTCCCTATGAGATTCTGGAGCGTATTGGTAGGTTTACTTACAGATTGACCTTACCTCCAAGCATGTCAATGGTGCATAATGTTTTTCATGTCATCATGATCAAGAAGTTCATTCTTGACCCTATCCAGATGATTCCTGTTGAGGAAGTTGAGTTAGAACCATACTTGTCCTACCTGGAGGTACCGATTGCATTTTTGTCTAGAGATACTTAGAAGC
>JBBYHH010557314.1:0-10805 GCA_038382905.1 Daphne laureola
GGAATAGTAAGACGACCTAAAACTTGCAAACACGTTAGAAATATCAATGACTTAAGAAAGTTTTTTAAAAGTCAGGTCAATTAGTCAGACGCTTCCGCCAAGTACGAGGACGCGGGGACGGTGGTGACAACTTTTATCTTGTTAAAATGTGATTTTAGCATGATTGTTTGTTGTTTGATACATGGTACATGGTTATAGCCCTAGTTCAAAGTTCTAAATTTAAATAAGGCCACCGTGTCGTGCGTTTCTCACAAATTTATGATTGTACATTCTCTTCTCATCCACTCCCCTCAATGTAAATGAGATTTATTTATTATGTAATAAATTGTAATTCTAGAGGCATGAACAATGAAGGAACTTGAAGACGGAGAAAAAGGTGCACACTTTGAACCAGTCGGATGGTGGAAAAGGAAAAATGCTTAGTTATGTCTTTTTCGTTTCTATGTCTTTTAATTATCTCAGGCTCGACATAATTTTAGTTTGGACTATAACCATGGTACGCTTTATCTTATTACGCAATAGTATGAATGTTAGGTTGATTAGATGTATGCTACGCATGTATGTATAATCAACCGAAGAAAGTAAAATTGGTGAGATTTAACAAATCAAAATCCCTTAAATCAATATCAAACTAATGATCTTCTATTATATGACTGTTCAAGGGTGCGATTGTCATATGGTATTTTTATTCTCGCCAAAGCGGGGTACCATACTTCTAACGCATTCAAGTCGAGTGCATAGTAATGGGTCTGGTTTAACCAAAATTATGACAACCGGATTGACATGAAATGAAGACCGGATTGAGTGGGAGGTAGAGTGGGTATTACCGCCAAAGCGGGATACCGCATTCTATGCTCTACTGAATGATCCAAGAATTGCTTAAAGACACAATTGGCACAGTGTCTACCTTTGGTGACTGTTATTCAAGCACCAACGAAAATGGGTTTCAATTGAACATGATACTTGGGATGTTGGCCCGCTAATGTTATGACCCTAAACTGACCACACGGACAGTTGTGGTTCACGATCATAACTCCCTATATCTTCCCTAAACTACTCTGATGATTAATAAAATAGAATGCTTAGGTTTGTTGAAAACAGTTTAAAAAGAGTAGTTTAGAAAGTTAAATGTTTGTTTACAGTTCCGCGTTCAAAGTGTTCTTACTTGCTAAAAAGAAAGGAAAAGTAAATAAAATATAAATTATTAACTAAGTGCCGAGGTTCCTAAGTCTTCAAGTGTCGACATCCGTCCAAGCCCTGGATGTCCTGTCCTCGTGTCTCGGTGTTCCGCCTCAACCTTCTCTCCCGTTCTTACACAATGCCAAGTTCAGGAGTGGCGGATCCTTAGGATCATAATCGAGGGACTATAACGGAGGGACTTAAGACCATTTGGTCTTAAGCGAGGGTTACTGGACCCAAAAGGGGCCCAACACCATAGATTGCCTCAGTCATTGCATCATAGGCGGTGGTGTTGAGGTTTTTAGTATTACAGTACCTGAAACACTTAAATGGAAGAATTAGTAAAAGACGACAACATAAGGTTTGACCCTAATGTTAGTGTTTCTAGGTGAGATTATTCTAACTCTATGTTCATTTTAGTTACTTAACTTAGCCAAGAAACAAATGACAGCCAAGGCCGAGAGTACATATAACATGACATGAATGGTAGGTGTAGTTATTCCAGGTCCCAAACATGGCTCCCAGATTTAGGGATCATGTTGGTTGAGTCACGGGCATGAGGTGAAACGTACATGCTATGTAGCCACTTAGCTATAAATCATTCCCCCAGACATGCCTACACCAAATAGGAATCACACACATGCAAGCCAGACTAATAACACCAATGATTCAATACAACAACATCAGAAGAGTCATAACAAAACAACATGCTTATTATGCAAGTGGTGTATAAGATGTAGAAACTATGCATGAGCATGGTGAGAATGCATGAACATGGTATTGATGCATATGACATGGCTTTCTATATATGGAGGCAATAAGCCACCAATGTCAGCAAAGACACCTGCAAGAAAGATCAACGAAGCAACACAAGTAAAGATGGCTGAGGTGTTCACAACCTCAGCTGGCCAGAAAGGGTCTCAGACCCAGCAATTGTATACATTTCTTCAATGATCTAAGTCCAGGAAATAGAAAGGAAATAAGAGTACATACCTTGGCTAGAATTATGGGAATAGAAGACAACGAAGAATTTCACTCCTATTCAATCTTTCTTATTTATGAAAGAAGTATGTGAAATGTATCATGTCCAAATAGTTATAGATTGTATATAAAGAATAATACCTTACCAAGTGTTAAAATAAAATGGTGGACCGAGACTAATGTTAAGTTCTACAATTACTAACATGCTTATTCCTAATCATTTATTAACTTGTGGTTGCTAACATTTATAGCAATTATCAACAGTATAGACTAACTAAGATTAATACTTTATCATACAACCAAGATAGCATTTAACTAAAAATAACTCATATACAAGCCGACAACTAGCAAAGCTGCCGACTGTATTAGGTGTCCAGAAATAATACTCTTCAACCAGGTTTCTTATTCTACAATTGATTAATAAATTAAGCAATTTCTGCCACTAGGCTAATTAATAAAACATGGAACTAGAATAATTTAAAGAGTCACACTTGGCTCGGCCAATAACCATATACTACAAATAAGACTAACAAACCCTAATTCATTATTTTAGTTACTTATTTAACTAGGTATCTTCATGTATTTAACCTAAATATCAGTACAGAAAATAGGAACAAAGGTATTTTAAAGAAAGTAACAGAGAATTGGCCAAACAAGAAAGACCAATGAATCTATGGAAAATTAACATACAACGTCACTGAATAATAAAGAGAGGATACTTATCTTGCAAAGGGATGTTCGCTGGCCTCCATAGCTCACTGAAAATTGCCCTCACGCGCCGGTGCATGCACCACACGCACTGCTCCTCTGCTGCACGTCACTCATCGGATGTGAAGAGGCTTGGCTCGGCTCATCGATGCTCCCTTGCAATCAACGCGCGTTGCCTCACCGGAAGGTGACCGCATGCGCCACCATCGTTCGCTAATCCTCACTGCCCTCTTCCACGCGTTGCACCACAGAGAATTGCTTCCATCACCGGTGACATTTCCTCCTACATCACGCCAAGCCGGCGTTGTTCACCGCCGCCACCACGTGCTGATGGTGCACTCCTCCACCATCGCGCCAGTAGTTCCAATCGAGAGAGAGTGAGAGACGCGGTGAGAGGAGCCAGAAGATGAACCATCCCGCTGCTGCCGCTGCATCCTGGCCGTCGTCATCCTCCACACCTCCAGGCTCATCGCCGGTCACTTGTCCCTCTCCTCGCCAAGAAGCCAATCGATCGGTAAAGAAGGACGAAGAAAACCAGAGAAGAAGAATCGCGAAAGTCTTCATCTGATTCTCTCCTTTCTTTTTCCTTATTTTTCTTTCTTTTTTTCAGATTCTAATTCATTTTATTCTAATTAATTTCTAACCCCCCTAGCTTAATAAGAAATGTCAACCCCATCTCATTCTAACTTTACATTTTAGTCATTACTAGTAGTTTTATACTTTTTATTTCTTACAACCTAATCACTACTTATATCTTTTCTTCTATCTCAAGTTAACTTATTAAGTTACTAACTTAATAGTTTTGTCACTTCTCCATTTTTAGAAAGCCTTCTAACATTATATTCTTACACTTTAGTCCTTTAATAATTCATGAGCTAGTTCATTAACTATTATTAAAAGCTGAATTTTATCCTACATTTTATACCATTTTCACTTAAGTCTGTTCTCTTTTTTTTTCTTACTTCATGTTGTGGCTCTGACGGCAGTCAGGATCTCAACAGCTAAAACATCTCCAATGCGCTAAAGGTGTTTCAGATTGTTTAGTCGAGGGCTATCATCCGATAAAATAGTGGTAACACTTTTAATAGAAAGACCTTATTAAAAAAGAAATGAACATGTTACCGTGCTAGAAACTATAAGTTTACATGTTGTAGAAATTTTATTATTGCGATCAACTTTTATATATCGAGAAGTGATGTATTCCTTAAAATTATCTCAAAGGACATTGTCAACATGTTTTAAAGATGCTCAAAATTTGACTTAGACACTTGTCTTCTACCATGAGACACGTCAAGCATTCGATTGTCATGAAGTGTCACCGCTAAAGCTGGGCATTCACTTTATTCTTACTTGAAGACGACTCATTGATGAAAGATGAGGTCTTGACAGTCACTCCAACTAGGTTGGTAGTCAAATGACCGATCGGGTGGGAGTTAAAGTGGGTATTTTGTTCTTTCCAAAGCTGGGGTACCGCACTATAACTCCACTCAATTGTCTAGGGCCTTCGACTGGCAAAGTAAGAATTCGATGATTATGGTTCTTGTACCATCCCCTAAAGAAAATCCCATGTTTTTAGCCTCAATGCCATTAGCTTTCGTTAAGTTCAATTAAAATCGTGAGACTTGCAAGAAAGAGCGTCTTAGTCAAGTCTATCTTAATGTTTGAAACAACCTAAAAGAGAAGTGTGAACTTTGAGATCACAATTGTTGGAAAACCACTTGATGAGATCGAGAAGATGAATAAAAGTTAGCCTTTTACTGATTTCATTATAAAACCTTACTTCCACATATCGGGTATTTAATACTTGATGGAGATCAAACATATTGAGAATATGATGGATCTCATGTGAAGTGAAAGGTGAGATGGTAAAATGAACCTATGAGGTAGGAATCATTATTTTACCTATTAGATTCATCTGAACCCAGATAATTCCAACTTATAATGAAATCAGATGGGAAGATCAAAATGAACGATGCAAATCTTTGGCAAATCAATTTTGCCAAACAAGCAAGAACACATTTTCAAAATCCATAAGGATGGAATATAGGGCTCATTTGATTAGATCTTATGGGACATGTGATTTTTGTTATGCGAAATATTTTAGTCCTTTCTAGAAGCAGTAGAATGACCTATAAGGCTATTTAAACCTATGCATATAAGTACATAAAGGTTAAATGAGTGCTCTTGTCAAGTGAGAAATTATTTGTACTTCACATACTGTTAAAAATAGGAGTGTTGGCTATGTATGAGATGCAAGCCTGAATAATTTCAAGAAATACAAAGAGTTCAAGGACTGAAGTACATAAGTAAGATACAACAAAGTATAAGACACTTCAATAGGATTGAAAGTGTGACATACTCTAGGATGGTGGGTCTGAAAGGAGTGATCAAACCACGGTTTGATCTATAATTAGTCAACATGATCTTCCAAAGCTTTTGGAATATAACTTAAGACATTAACATTACACTGAATGAGGTTTTATATAAAAGTTGTGGTTTGGGAGTAATCCCAAGGATAAACCATATTGTAAGGATTTAAGGTTTAAGTCAAATTCACATTTGATTACGATTGAACTTAAATCTCACAAAGTGAAATTTTTTGGATATTCCTATGGATTAGGAATGTTGCTTCTATAATCCCACCAAGGAGATAGTGCTCAGGGATTGGTCTAAATTGATTTTAGGAGACTGTCTTCTAAAAGTAAATTAATAGGGACAGTAGAACTCGATTGAATTGAGAACAATAAAAGAAGTTGAATCTGTAGATGAAACTTGAATGGAAGCCACTTAAGGATAGTGGGAGGATTTTCCATTTGCATAACACATACGAATCTGGTAGAATTATACATAAGTCATAAAAGTATAAGTTACTTATAACTTATGTGTAGAATGGTGCTGCTTATAGTGAACATACAATCTACTAAGATGATACTCTCAAAAATTACTTATGGCCTCAAAATCAAAGATGGATTCCATGTATGATAACCGAGTTGGAGCTTGGTTGATCTACCTAAAGGGATAAATCCCTTAAGGTGCAAGTGAGTCTTTAAAGAAAGACTTGCATGGATGGTAATATGATTACCAATAATATGATAAACTAGTTGAAAGAGTTTCACAAGTTATCATAATTACATCCGCCAAAATGATTTTGGCCATAATAACATACCAAGATAAATGAACATTGGTAAAACCAGGTTTAACAATATTCATATGGAATATTGATTGCTAAAGATCCAATAGGGTGTTGAAGAAAACTTCTATGAGTATGAATCTTCAATTTGAGGAAATAGTCGAAACCAGTTGACCACCTCAAAAGTGAAGATAAATTTTGTGACTATAAATGATTCAGTGGGAGAGTTTTGGTCATTATAATTTGGTAGAAAAAGGTACCTAAATAAGAAATGACAATCCTATGCCAGAATCTGTAAAGATTTGAATATGAAAATTTCTCGATAAAATCACTAAGGTAAAAACGTCCTAAAAGTTAGGAATCATGATGTAAGAGTTAGATCGGAGGTGATTTCTTGGCCTAATTGAAAGTACATATAAGATACCTGCTAAAGTAGCTAGCGTGGAAGATTCCAAAAGAGGATTCTTGGTTATCTCACTCCTAAAGTACAATATCCTATGATAAGTTAGGAGGAGTACAAGGATAGAACCCGGGATGCTTCGGTAGTTGGATCTATCATGCACATGGTGTTGTGTACGCACCTTGAAACTCTTGTACACTTAGAGTGTGACAATGAGGCTTCTATCATATTCTGGTAAAATTCACCGGATAAACATGAAGAAACATTCTAAAAGTACTAGGTATATTTTGGTAAGTACTTTAGTCTATGGGGAGTAGAAATTAGCATAATACAAGTAGCAGTATTAAAGATAAGCTTCTAATCTATAATCATAAATATTAATTTCACTAATGACATCGTGAGTCAGAAAGTAGTCTAAACGATAAGTTATGGTCATTAACAACAGAAGATGAATGCATCGTAACCTAAAAATGCCTTTAAAAGGAAGTAGTTTGGATTAGCAACCATACACTCATCAGTAATCCAAATACTCTCTTAGGCATATTCATCTGATAATAGGAATTATTAGAAGGATATTATGTAAATAATACAAATGATGGACACAAATAGCAATATGGCTGATCCGCTTACAAAGATTCTAGCACAACGGAAGCATGGTAGCCATATATGTCTGGGTGACATAGTCGATTGGCTTATTTGAAATTGGTAGTCTATAGGAGTTGTGACCCTAAGCCAATCAGTTTTAGGGCACTAACGTGATTATTTAATAATATATAGATAACATATATTAAGGCATTGTTCAGACCTTTATGTTTAATTCATGGGCTCGAATAATAATCATAATAAACGTTAACCTTGGAACATAAGATGTTCCTAAACAATCCCTAGTCAAGCATTATAATGAACTAATGTGTTGTTATAATGTGCGCAAGACTAGGATAGGGGAGGAATTCATGAGATGAATTGTGACCTATGATTACATGTGATCAGTGTACAAACACGCACACATTTCCATTTTGTTTAAGGCATTAAACTCATCAAAATTGCCTATTTTTACTGTTAAAAATGCACTTTACTCATTAATTCTGAAGAATTATACGTGCGGCCATTGAGAGGTGAAAATGAGCTCAATGTGCACAAATTGATGCAGAAAATGGAGAAGTTCAACATTTAAAGGTTGCTAGAAGGATCCAAGTGCCAAGGTAATAGATAGGGACTTAAAGAGTAAAATGGTGCATTTTTTGGAGCTGGCGAGGGTTAGAGGTGCTAGTTTTACACCTAAAACTAGCGTCCTTAGCCACACAAGGTGCAACCACTAGGCACTGGAATATCAAAGCGTAGCAAGGCGCCAGTTTCAGGCCTTACCTGGCGCCATTAGCCACCAGTCTGGAGGAGCAGTCGCCAGTTTAAGGTGTACCCTGGCGCAAAGAGGTGCAAGTTTGCACTTCTCCACCTTCCAGCTTGCACTCATGGGTCCTCTGAAATGTTTCATTCTTTTCAATATTTTATCACCTTGTAACCCCCATTTTACCCCTCCTAACTATGTTTTATATAACTTTAGGTTAGGGGTAGTTTAGGGCCTTAGTTTTAGTATAAACAGGACCTCTTAGATCAGATTTGGCATCTTTAATTTTGGTAAAAACCCTAGGTCCCAATTTAGCATTTGTTCTTTGGATTTAAGCCCTTCAACCTCAATTTCTTGAGGGGTTTAAGGGCTAGCTTATGGAGAAGTGATCTATGGGTGAATTCTTGCCTTTACTCCTTTTATATCTTTTAATAGTGCTATTAGTTGTTATTAGTTGTTGTCCAACCCTAATTTCAATACTAATTGAGTGTGATTGAATGTTATGTCTTAGTATGATCATGCTTAGGAGTCAACTAATCTATCTCCATGTTTATTCTTCCTAATTTTAGTCTCTTTGTGCGTTTCCCATATAGTATGCATATTTGTTAGCCACTTACATTGGCATACCACGTAGCTGTTCAATCAAATGCTCGGGAGAGATTTGATCAAGATAGACCCCTAAGATTGATTGGTAGCCTTACTTGGAGCTCAAGAGGGCCTGAGTAAGTGTCTATTGGTGGCAAAGTTAGGTGCTGCAAAACCTTGGAGAGATCACCCTTAGACCACGAGAGTGGATAGGAGGTGAACCCTCTCATTCGGACGATGGACCACAGTGGCCGAGAGGGGAGCGAGATGATACTAGTAACTCACCTCATTGAATGAAATTGGATATTGATTGCATGATTTCTCGCTATTGATATACTGGGTAGGAGTAGAGTAGCTTAATTCCCATGTTTCGTAGGAAATCGTGGTAGTTTGGAATGCGCGTGTAATTCTAGGAGAAATGTCTTAGAATTCGATTCTAGCAAATTAGATAGTTGATCATGAGGAGTCAGAGATGACTTTCATAGTTGATTAGTGGGAATTAGAGATAATCCATGACTCTAGGACACTAATTTGGAAGCACAAGCATGTTCCTTAGGACGCACGGTAGTACTACGAAAGCCCATGATTGCCTACCAAAAATGATGCCACTTATTTCCCTTCATAATTTATTGCCCTTTCTTATTTGAATGATCATCATTCCATCATTTTGTTCCTCTCCTCTTTGCTGTCCATGTTTAGATTCATGCTTGCTTTGTGCATAAGTAACTTGTTGACAGACTTAAACCCTTGATTCTCTTGGGTTCGATCCCTCATTTTGAGCCACTATACTATGATTTACATTGTTAGGGCTCAATTAGGTGTTTGTAAATGTATTTATTTGTTAAGTGCTTTAGTTGTACTATAACTACACCTATCTATGCAAAAAGCCTAACATCAAATTGGTGTCATTGCCGGGGAATCAAGTGTATGTTTAGGTTGTTAGTGAGTCTTGTGTTCTATGTGAGCATGTCTTCTTACTTTCCCCTTAGTGTAGTGGACATCTATTGCATTTACCTAGTTAAGGGCGTTAAACATGACGCTTTTGGGAGGCACCCTAATGATTAGTGTAAATAAGCGATTAACGTAATTTTGTGTAAATAAACAAGGTTGATACACTTTGGATTTTTCATTTTCAGGAACTTGGGAAACTTTTGAAGTTGAAGGAAAGTGAAAGGTTGAAATCTAAAATAAGTCAGATCAAGTAAAATAGGTCAAAGAGAAGGATAGATCCAAGAACACAAGGCGCTATTTAGTGTCACCACTTTATAGCACTATGTGCTCTGCTGGATGCAGATTGGAGCTAGGTTGATGAGCAAGGCCCCATGATGGGGCAATTAGGTAATATAGGAAGCGACTTGCTCATCCTGATTTGTACATGGTGCAAGTTCCAGGCGAACATACTAGCACTATGTACAAATACAGACGCTAGTCTGGAGTCTTTAGGTAAGCTCTTGGCATCATTTAATGGTGGACCAATAACGTCACCAACTCATGTCCTCCATCCAAAATGTTAGTCTTCTGCTCTTTCAAATCTTCATCCAATCTTCCAAGTGTGGCCCTTCAATTTCTGGTGCCTTCCCACCTTCAGAACTCCATCAAATGGCACAAAACACATCAACTATCTGACATTCATCATCTTCAAGGTCAAGATTCAAGTAAGGTCTCTAACAATTTTTCAATTGAAGACAACAAGGTAATTCTTCTTCCTTGAGCTCCATGGTGCAAATTAGAGACCTCATGCTTCATTGCCTTATCTTTGACCTTGCCATGCTTCAATTGTTGGATGTTTGATGTTGATTGAGTAAATAATCATGTATGCAAAGTTTGCCTATCTCTATGAGTTGTATTGATTAGTAGAGAAAACATGCTATATTTGTGTATTTGAGCTTGTATGTCATGATCATTAAGCATGGATTGTTTTCATACATGATGGTGTAAAATCTATGGGGTGGATCGCCACACTCTTGAGCTTCTCCTGGAGGTGTGTTCAAATGATACTTGACGGTAGGATTGGCTTTGTTAACTTGCGACCAAAGGGGTGAGCTTCGACCAACCAGAGGTTTCCCCATTTGACCGGGCCTCCGATGCTCAAGTCAATTCTTAGTATGTAATGGAAAGGATGAATCTTGGGCAGAGGAAGTAGTGAATCGTTACCTCAATAGTGGCCATGTCATAGGTATTTATAGTCTAGTTCTTTTGGGATAATTTCGCCTAATCCTTTGATGGGCCGTTGGGATGGTGTTAGAGTTAAGACGATTTATATAGTTGACCTAGACCAGTTGTGATTTTGAGGTAGACCCTGAGGTTCTTCACGTGATATCTTTCAGGATAGCATGGTCCAGGTTCTGTGTCCTTAGGCGTGTGGATGGCCCTGGTTCAGGTATGTTATCGACTTGGGGTTTTCTGTAATTGGGTTGTGGTCTTTGTTACTCTGGGTCGTGCTGGGCCTTTTTGAGGCCTATCAGCCTTCAAACCCC
>JBBYHH010557535.1:0-10803 GCA_038382905.1 Daphne laureola
TAAACAAGAATATCATCAAAGTAAACCACAACATACTTGCCAATCAGAAAATGCAAGACATGGTTCATCAATCTCATGAAAGTACTAGGTGTATTAGACAATCCAAGCGGTATCACATTCCATTCATATAAACCAATTTTAGTTTTAAAAGTCATTTTCCATTCATCCCCTTTCTTCATTCTAATCTGATGATAAGTACTTTTAAGATCAATTTTAGAAAACACACATGCACCACTTAATTCATCAAGTATATCATCAAGTCTAGGGATATGATGTCTATACTTTACAGTGATTTTGTTGACTGGGCGGTAATCCATGCACATCCGCCATGTTCCATCACTCTTGGGCACAAGTAGCACTGGTACTGCACATCGAGAAAGACTCTCCTTGATGTAACCTTTGTCAAGAAACTCTTGTACTTGGGCTTGTATCTCTTTGGATTCTTGGGGGTTGGTTTGGTAGGTTGCCTTGTCGGGTAAAGGCGCCCCCGGGAGTAAGTCAATCTGATGCTCAATGCCTCGATAGGGTGGGAGGCCTTGAGGATCTTCAAACACATCCTCAAATTGCTTCAATTTCTGTTGCACATGAAAAGGAAGAAAGGATATATGTTCAAGTGTTACCATGCGAGATGTAGGAATCATGAGAAAACATGTCTTTCTCCTAAGAAGTGCTTTCTTGAGATCTCTCACTTTGGCCATGGTTTGTTCACTTTCTTGTTTTCTCTCTTTCTCTCTTGAAGTGTTTCCCACAAATGTACTCTCTTTCTTTTCACTTAAGGTTCCTTGAACCTTCTCACTTTTTTCTCTCTTCTCGCTTCCCCCTTTCTTCTTCTTTGCCTTGGCATTATTGGCTGGATGTAGCTGGTCTTGGAGGGCTTGGGTGGGAGTGAGTGGTAGGAGAGTGTGGTTTCGGCCATTGTTGGTAATGGTATACTTGTTGGAATTTCTATAGTGAATAGTCTCTTTATCAAATTGCCAAGGCCTACCCAAAACGATGTGAGTAGCTTTCATCCTTACAACATCACATGTGATATCAGCTTCATATTTTCCAATCTTGATTGGCACAACAACTTGTTTGACCACTTTGACAAATGATCTATCATCTACCCATTGAAGTTGGTAAGGTTTTGGGTGAAGCTTGGTTGGAAGTTGTAACTCGGCTACCATCTCATTACTAGCCACATTCACACAACTCCCACCATCAATGATGAGACTACATAGTGTGCCATTCACCAAAGTTCTTCTTTGGAACAAATTTTCCCTTTGGGAAGTTTCGGCCACTTTTGGTGAAGGTTGAAGAACTCTCTTTGTCACCAAAATCATACCTTCAAGAGGCAACTCTCCTTCTTCTTGGTCACTTTCTTGAACATCTTCCACTATGGCGGCCTCATTCTCATCCTCACTTGAAATCTCACCATTCGTCCGAAAGACCATTACCTTCTTATTAGGGAAATCATTAGCATAATGGCCTTTTCCTCTACACTTGTAGCATTCAATGTTCCTTGTGTGTATGAGAGGGTTGTTTGGCCGAGGCGGTGGAGGATTTCTTGGTTGGAAAGTGTTGGCTTGTCTCGGTTGGGAAGTGTTTGGGAGGTGGTGCTCTTAGTTGGTTGGATGATGAAGGTTTGGTGGTGGTGTTTGTCTTGGACCATGGGTTTCGGTCAAAAGTAGAGGTGGAGGTGTGGTGTGCTCTCTTTCTTGCTTGGTACTCAACTCTCATGGATTTGTGCACCAAGTCTTGATAATGCCTATAGTCATGCAACTCCACAACTTTATCAATATCATCTCTCAAACCATTCAAGAATATTTCCATTCTTGCTTCATCACCTTCAATGATGTTAGCTCTCATCAAAACACTTTCAAGCTCCTTTTGATAATCCTCAACCGATTTGTTTCCTTCCAAAAGGTTTTGCAACCTTATACAACAATCTCTATCAAAGTAAAGAGGGACAAACTGAGCCCTCATGATTGCTTGAAGCTCAATCCAAGAGGTAACCGGTTCCCTTCTTGTTCTCAGTCTCTCGGTATGGAGTTGTTCCCACCAAGTGAGAGCATAGCCCAAGAACTCAATTACTGCTAGTTTGAATCTCAACTTATCCGAGTATCCAAGACAATCAAAGACTCTTTCACACTTGGCTACCCATTCAAGGAACTCTTCCGGGTTGGTTCTTCCAAAGAAAGGTGGAATTTGAAGCTTGATGTTGTTCATGGCTTGTTGATCTCGGTTTTGATCTCTTCTCCTCGGTTGCACATCTCTTTGGAAGGGATGTGGATAGAACCCTTCTTGTTCATGAAGTGCTCTCCTTGGCGCCCTCCTTTGTCTCTCTTCATAGTATTCTTCTTCATAACCCTTGGATAGGTTATGAACAATAGGGTCTCTTCTTAGTGAATAGAGAGGCCGGCTATGTGCTGTCTCTTGAGGTGGCTTTTGCGGCGGATCCTTGGTGGAAGTAGTGTTGAGGCCGCTTTTAGCTCTTGAATCTAGTAGTTCTTCTTGAGCATTGGAAGTAGTGGTGGTGGCGGGTTGTTTGCCTTGTGTAACCTCTACTCTTTGTAATCTTTCCTTCATGTCATCCATATAATGGTTGAGCTTCACAAGCATGTCAAACATGCTAGCATGTTTCAGGCTCAAAGGTGGAGTATCCGAGCTTGACATCTTTAATTTTGATCTTTGATAGTAGCAAGATGAACTCACAACTCTCCCTTAGTGTTTACACTAACTCTCGTGTTTATCACTCTAAATGGCTCTTTTGTGATGATCACTCTTGCCTTTTTCCACTAAAAAACTTCACAAATTCTCAAAGCTTGATTCCACTCTCAACCTCAATCAAAGATGCACATGAAAATGGGGACAAACTAGATTCTTCAATAAAGCTGAAACTTGAAACCAAGAAAATACTAGTTACTTGAAACTAGGTTTTGAAATAAGTATTGGTGGATGGGGGATGAAAGAAAAGTGGTTTGATAAAGAAGGCTTTTGCTAGAAAACAACTTTTGATGCAAGTTCAACTTTGTTTTTGGATCAAAACTACTTTTCATATGAGTTTGTATGAGTTTTGTATAGGCACTCAAGAACAAAAGATGCACATTCAAGGACACCAGACACTTGCTTTTTCAGAATCCTTTTTGGATTCAAGTGCACATTTGTGTTAATCTTGCCATAAGCTCCAATAACACAAGATGAACTTCAACAAAGAATACTTTCTTTTCAAGCACTTACTTTCTCAAGAAACCGAGAACAAAAAGACTTTCCGCAAACTTTCAATAAGAACTTGCATAAGGAAACTTCAAACAACAAGGTATACTTTTGGCCAAAGGCCAAAAATTCACAAGAAAACATTTTTATTCAAGTCAAAGAAAAACAAATGGCTTACTTGAAGAAGAATAATAGCAACAAATCATCCAATAAGCAACTAGCTCTGATACCACTTGATGTGAACTTCTCTTGGAAAGAAAGAATACTTAAACTGCAAGGATCTAGCTTGATGATTGATGTTGAACAATCACAATCACAAGAAGATAAATTCATCCATCAACACCTCATAACTACAAGGTTGAGCAATATTGATGAAAATGCCAAGAAAGGTGGGATCTAGCACCTCTTAATTACAAGATCAAGAAATACAAGATATGAAGTTTAAAACCACTTTCATGGATCAAGGGATGATGGAATTTCAAACAATGAGAACTAAGAAGATTAACCTCTCACAAAGGAGTTTCGGCCAAAACTTACAAGTTATGTTCTACCATTCAAAATTACAAGCTTCCTAGTTTAAACTACCTTGGTTGGTAGAAACAAGCTAAGAAAATATGATCCTAGAATTAAGGACTAGGGAATGATGGCTAAGAGCGGTAGGGAGGGCCGACCTTACGTGATGGTTTAAGGTAGGTAGAGTTGGTCAAGGACAAGCCCCATTGATTTAAGGTAGGCTAGAGACAACATCCCTTAAATTAAGGTAGGCTATTTTTTATCAACCAAAAGGCAACCAAACCTTATCCTTTCAGCCCAAAACTTTATAGGCCTGTTCATTAGGCTTCTCTAGGCCTGGGATGGTGTGGAGGGTGGTGGTGGTCCGTGGGAAGGCAGCCAGGCATGTGTGAGCGCGTGGATCCCAGGCAAGTGGAATGTGGGAAAATGCACTGATGGACCCCAAATCAAGTGTACTACCACTGCATGTCTCGGGAAGGCACGTGGGATCTTCTGGAGAGCGTGTGGGGCACGTGAGAGGTCAATATGCTCACTATTTGACTTCCTCCATGTGTATTCCCATATGGTGCAGTTTTAAAACTCTTCCTTGATCATCCTCTCGCTCTTCTCCTTGTGCGATGAGTCTCATGAAGGAATTGAGTCCTTCTTGAGATTTCTTGAACCGGGATCGAGTCATAGGTCCACCGAGGCCTTGAAGAGGATTTGGTAGCTTGGGTGTATGAGCTTGAACTTCCTCTTGAGAGTTGAGAGGGTCTTTGGTGATGTCTACATCATACCCTCCCTGTTGAGAAGGATTTATCCTCAGATTCATTTCTTCTAAATCACCTTCATAAGGAAGTAAATAAAAAACATTAAACGTTGCATGCACATTATAAGAACCATCACAAGGTAAGTCAAGAACATAATCATTATCATTTATCTTCCTTGTGATCTGAAATGGTCCATCTCCCCTATGTGATAATTTACTCTTCCTAGCTTATGGGAACCTTTACTTTCTTAGATGCAACCATACCTAATCACCTTCCTCAAAACTCCTAAACTTTCTTCCCTTGTTAACCCGTTTAGCATATGACTCATTAATCTTTTCAAGTTGCTTATGAACCTTAGAATGAAAGTCCTTCATGCTTTGGGCTTTCTTTTTACCATCCACATCTAATTAATTCACATACGTTAAAGCAATCAAGTCCAAATGAGTTAAAAGATTAAAACCATAAACAACCTCAAATGGACTATATGATGTAGATGTATGGTATGCTTGTTTATATGCATACTCTACACGTGGTAGACATTTTTCCCATTCCTTCAAATTCTTTTTAAGTATGGTTCTCAAAATAGTGGTAAGGGTTCTATTGGCTACTTCAGTTTTCCCATCGGTTTGTGGGTGACTAGATATAGAAAACATCAAACTAGTACCCAACCGAGATCATAATGTTCTCCAAAAGTGACTCAAGAACCGAGAATCCCTATCACTAACAATGGATCTTGGGATTCCATGATATTTCATAATTTTCTTAAAGAACAATTCAGCCACATGTGATGCATCATCAGTTTTATGGCATGGAATGAAATGAGCCATTTTAGAGAACTTATCTACCACAAAATAGATAGCATCATGACCATGAGATTTCCTAGGCAATCCACTAATAAAATCCATACTCATGTCAATCCAAGGAAGAGAAGGAGTAGGAAGAAGGGTGTATTTCCCTTTCGGTTGCAAGGTGGATTTGGATTTGTGGCATGTGCCTCTTTAATGATGACTTCTCTCATAGAACTTCTTGGCACACATAACCTTTTCATCTTAAATAAGAACTCATCAAACAAATAATAGCCATCTCATCTATCTTTAGAACAATCAACAAATATTTGGCCAAAATCAACATCATGCTCATACATGTCTTTCAAACATTGAAAACCAACAATTTTAGCATCAAGAGTCATGAGTAATGCATATTTTCTAGACAAGGCATCGGCCACAACATTTTCTTTTCCTTTCTTATACTTGATCACATAAGAGAAAGATTCTATGAATTTTATCCATTTTGCATGTCTCTTATTCAAGTTACCTTAACCTTGTAAGTATTTTAATGACAAGTGACCGTATGAATCACAAACTCTCTAGGAAAAAGGTAATGAGACCACACTTCTAATGATCTAACAAGAGCATAAATCTATTTGTCATAAGTGGAGTAATTGAGTGTGGCTCCACCTAACTTCTCACTAAAATAAGCAATGGGATGGCCTTCTTGATGCCAAATGGCACCAATACCTATCCCACTTGCATCATATTCAACCTCAAATGGATGATCAAAGTTTGGCAAATAAAGTAAGGGAGCACTAACCAACCTAGACTTTAGTTCAACAAAAGCCTCCCCTTGAGTTTTACCCCATGCAAACACAACATTTTTCTTTATCAATTCATTCAATGAAGATGCAATTGTTGAAAAGTCTTTCACAAACTGCCTATAAAAACTAGCAAGTGTTACACCCACCCTAATCCGACAGAGGTTCAGCAAGAAATAAAGAAATTGGACAAGTTAATTCACCCCGGAGTTCAAGGTAAATGGTTAAGATTTAGAGTATAAACTCAATCTATGTTAAGTTATTGTTTATTGTATGTTTCTGGGCTTGATTGATCTGTGTGTTCAGATGATTTTGTATCATGGATGAATTGGTTAAGTGTTAAGGGTGGAAATCAGGTTTTACAAGGTTTAGGTGGTCCGGGCGAACCACGGGTGACCCGTGTCGAATGGCGGGTGATCACCCGAGGTTTGAACGGGGAAGTTGAAAGTGAAAGGAGGTCGGGCGAGTGGCGGGCGACTCACGCCAGACGGAGGTCGATCGCCCGACAAAATCAACTAAATGCAACAGGGAGGCGGACGACTCACAGGCGACTCATGCCAGAATGCTGTCGATCACCCGTGAAGTTCAACTAAATGCAACAGGGAAGTAGGCGTCTGGCGGATGACTCGTGAAGGAAAGCGGGTGATCGCCCGCGACCCTGAACTCGAATTTCAGGAAAGATTAAAAACATGAGAACAGGGGAGAGTATTTCATTTTCCAGCTTTGTCTTCAACCTTCGGTTAAAAACTCGAACCTCAACCTTCCCATACTCTAAAATACTTAATCAGAGCCAAAAATTGACGGGATTTCATGCTACAAGTTAGATTTCTCTCCAAAGTAAGGATTCTTCGGAAGAAAACTCAGTCCATTCACCGTTGGAGCGATTTCCGGGAAAAGGGTCCGAATCCAAGGTGAGTTTTCTGAGGTTTTTGGTTATGTATGAGCTTGTAGACATGTTCTAGTGTTGAATTAGAACTAGAAGCATGATTTACAACACCGATTACGGGAGATTTGAAGGAATTTTGGAAATTAGGGTTTTTGAGCTTGGTTGATTGAATTGTTGGGGGATTGTTCAATTGAGGTTAAATTAGTACAATTGGGAGCATTTAGAACAACATTGATCATTGGATTGAAGGTCAATTATGTTGAAATCAATGTGCTAAGGCAAACACCATATGAGTTTTGGTGTAGGATTGAAGTCTTGTTTTTGAGTAAATTGTTGGTTCTATTATGTCAATATGATGATTCTTAGCAACTTTAATACTCGGAACAAGTTATGGATCATAGCGTAAGGTGGATTTATCGAAGGATTTGTAAGTTCTGTTATTTTTGTGAAACCATGGACTATGAAGGGAAATCTTATTGTTAATGCATGAGTAGCTTAGGAATAGCTTATTAAACATGCATGGGAAGTTAGGATGGTTTTGGTTAAGGTTTGGGCAACTTTTGCGTAAAGAACCCAAAACAAAAATGGGTGATATTTGGGAATTGTGCTTAAGGAAATGCAATGGTAGTACATAATTGATAATGTACATACACTCATGACTTATATGTGCATTTGTATTGGAAAAGGGATAGGTGTTGACGGAAGTTGATAATTGCACCAAGTGTTAAAGATTTCTAAGGAAGGGCTAAGGATTTCTATTGCTTTCAGGTAAGGGTTCAATCTTTTCGTATATGTATTTATATGGTATGGGTTGGTTGAGATTAGTCTTAGATCTGGATCTCTGACTTAGGTCTTAGATCTTGACAATTAAGTCTAAGACTAGTTACAAGGTAGCGGTAGAGGTGCGCAGGTTATAGGAATGTACAACGGTTTTGTGTATCCTTTGGATCACCAAACCCGATGATGGCTAAGGGTAGTGTCCTGGTTCGCGCATCTTCGAACCCGAGCTAACTGGGTGCAACACAACGTGTCACGGTTCTGTGAGTCAGATCGACCACCAAACCTTCTGCTTGTGACGCGGTTATGGGTCTGAAATGGGATTGGTTCTGTGGGTCTCCACGACCACAAACTCTCTGCTTCTGATTCTAATTTCTGTTATGATCCTAGGTTATAATTTTGTACTCTGACTGGTTTCAGGTGTCTCTGTGAGCACCAAACCTTCTACTTCTGTTCTGTTTCTGCCCTTAGGGCGATGATGATGGTTAAAAGGGTCTTAGGCCCTTGCTGGTACAAAGCATCTGAGTGTCTGTGTCTGTGTTGGTATGAAGTTATTATGTACTCTTTACTGTGGATCTATGGCAGTTCCATAGCTAAGGAAGCCGTCGTGGTGTGCGGGATGGATAGGTCGTATGTATGTCTGATTCTGATTCTGATACTATGTCTGTATGTTGAACTGTATATCTGTACTCTGTATCTTCTGACATGGTCTTTGCAGGTTACGCGAAGTAAACCTTTACTTCTACCTAAACTCTTACTGGGTTCTTTCGGGAACTCGCCCTTATACTTTAAACATTTCAGGAGCATCTGGTACTGGACCTGTGGAGTAGTACTGCACAGTCATTAGTGATTTTGTACCCAAAGGTACATTAGCTTCTTCTGTATTTTGTGTTTAAGGTTAAGGTTAGAATGGGTATCTGGAAAGCAATAGCGATATTATATGGGTTATGGATCTGGTTATGAACTGATATTGGTCTGTTCAGGTACATTAAGTATATGACTAATGGTTTGTCATTCTGTATTATAGCTAGCAGTGCAGCACCTATCGGACCGGGCTTTGTCGGATATTGTTAGCCTGACACCCGGATTTTTAGGGTATGTATTTTTGGTAGCGTGTAGCAGCTCTGTAGCATAGATTGCACAATCATGTAGACATGTAAGAAAAGATAAGGAACATTGTAAGGATGTTTCTGTTTATGTACGAGGATTCTTTGTCAACTGTTATGTGTTTACTTTATCGGGAAGTGCTTGCCTGAGGCAGCCTTCTTTCAGAGCATCTGGCCTGAGCGGAGCTCAGTTTATCTGTAATTATTTAGTATTTTGTTTTGCAGGAGCAAGGGACGCTTCTAAGGTATGTTCTGACTTCCGTATTTTTAGACCGACTACGTGAGTTTCCCACATTTATGTGCTGCGCATTTACAGGTCTGTCGCACCACCGCCCTCCGACCCCACGATCGCTTCCCGCCGGGCCGTGTAGCGAGGGGGGGTGTGACAGTTCAAGTATGTTTGAAGTAGTTCAAATAGAACACATATGCACTTGAAGTGTTCAAGTGATGTGAGAGAGGACAATCTTTCGTTGAGAGTCTAACAACCTCAATGGAAGAGACTTGATGTGTTTGCCTTGGGATCGCACTTACAACTCTATATATTAAGATATGTTTTAACTATGTTTGAGAGAACTTTGTTTCGAGTGAGAGCTTGTACTTGAAAGCATCTTAGTGCGAGTGAGAGTTTGTAGGAATTCTTGACGCACCAAGATACTTTTGAGATGGTACTTGAGCTTATGAAGCTAAGTCGGAGCTCAAAGTTAGCTAGAAGTAGTTCATTTTAGCTCACCTCAGCTAGAAGTAGCTGAACTTAGCTCATCACAACTAAGTAAGAGCTCAAGGTCAGTTAGGAGTAGCTCATCTTAGCTCATCTCAGGTATAAGTAGCTGAACTTAGCTCACCTCAGCTCTAGGTCAGCTAAACGTAGCTTACCTTAGCTCAACTTCAGCTAACTGTAGCTTGACATAGCTCAAGTCAGTTCACTAGAGCTCACATGAGATGGTAGTAGCTTGACTTCAGCTTACTCCAGCTCAACTTCAGCTCAATCTAGCTAGAAGTAGCTAGACATAGCTTAAATTGAGCTCACTCTAGCTAAAATTAGCTAGACTTAACTTGTCTTAGCTTAACTCCAGCTCACAGGAGCTAAGAGTAGCTAAACTCAGCTCCACTCAAGCTCATTCTAGCTAAAAGTATCTAGAGTCAGTTCACTCTAGCTAGAAATTGCTGGACTCAGCTCAAAGTCTGCTCACTCCAGCTATAAGTAGTTGTAATCAGCTGAACTTTAGCTCATGTTAGCTAGATGTAGCTAACACTAGCTCATGTTAGCTAAAAGTAGCTAACTCTATCTCAAGTTGACATTTGAAAGATAACTTGAGCTTATGTGAGTGAGTTGTGTAGTATAAGTGTGTTTAAGCTCAATATGAGCTTAGTTTGAACTCTTGTGAGTTCAAGATGTGAAAATGGCTTTGTGAGTTAGCTTTGTGTAAGCTCACTCTACTCCTTGTGTAAAAATAGTATGTGGAACCTTTTGGTGAAGAGATATGTCTTTTGACAAATGGATACAACCTTTCATGGAAAGGTACACCCTTCCTCCCAACCATGGTGACCTTTTGACCAAGAGGAGTGACCTTTTGGCCAAAAGGGACATGCCTTTTCTGCATTAGAGAAGGGAGGATAAGGTCTAGCCAAAAAGGGGCACCAAGGTGTCAAAATGGTGCAAGGACACCCTGCTAACGAGTTGAAAATCGAGAAAATAATATTTATAAAGCCCGACTCTCCCTCAAGTGTAAGGTTGTTATTGTAGTAGGGCGAGTGGGGTCGAACCCAAGGGAATTGGTATAATCAAGGATAAATAGTTAACTACAATCCTTTTGGTATTTTTAGTAATTCTGAACAATCAATGGTATAAAGATGTAACGGAGTATCGAGAACCAGAATATCAAAAGTGACAAGTAACCAAGAAAAAATCTGAAACAAAACTAAACCAGTATGCAAAAGATTAAATGATTTTGTGAAATTCAAAGATTAAAAACTCCCCTTGGTTAT
>JBBYHH010557646.1:0-10801 GCA_038382905.1 Daphne laureola
GGAGGCTTTGATCCATCTTCTTTCCTATTCTTCCCTCACCGAAATTACCTGAGGTCCTTCCGGCGGCGGATCCAGGCTGGAGAAAGGATGAGCTGAAGAGGGTCTTCTCAACTTTCGACAAAAACGATGATGGGTTCATAACAGAGCAAGAACTTGTGGAATCTCTGCGGAATCTGAACATGCCGGTGATGGAGAAAGAGGTGGCGGAGATGGTGTCGAGAGTGGACGCCAACAGTGACAGTTTGGTCGACTTGGAGAAGTTCTGCGTCCTCTGTGACACCATCATGATGAGGAGATTAGACGACGAAGGAGGAGAAGAAGAAGCAGAGTATTTGGATGGCGGCGGCGGTGGCGGCAGTGAGGTGGAGCTTAAGGAGGCGTTTGATGTGTTTGATAAAGACAGGGACGGTTTGATCTCAATGGAGGAGTTGGGTTGTGTTCTGACTTCATTGGGTTTGAGTGAAGGGGGGAGAATGGAAGATTACAGAGCCATGATTAGGAGAGTGGATGAAGATGGAGATGGGATGGTTAATTTCAATGAGTTCAAGAGGATGATGATTTATGGTTATTCATTTACATGAACCATGATAATTTACATTGTCATTTGGTTTAATTAATGATTCACAGTTTAGTTAGATTAATTAAGGAGATGGTGAATTAAGGAGATGGTGCCTGGTGGTGCTTAGGCTGGGGTGGGCTGGCTGGGTAGTGAATTCTGAGTTTCAGGATTAGGCTGGGTGGTACTGGGTTTTAGTTTCAATTTCGGGTTGGGCTTGGGTAGGGAGGGTATAAAACATATTACAATTTCGGGTTCAGGTTAAGATTGGTTTTTCGGGTTCAACCCGACTTGAACCCGAGAAAGAGCCAGAATATCGGGTTCGGGTCAGGTTCGGATTATAGAAGGAGCTTTTACCCTTAGACCCGACCCATACTCGCAAGTTCGGGTTCGGGTTCGGGTTTTGCTTGCACCCCTATCTCCTAGTGTAGTCGCGGCCCGACCTCAACTTCGGTCCGACCTTCACGCATCTCCATGGAATTATTGACCTGCCCGTCCAGCAAACCCCGCAGTAATCCCCCTCTCCCCATGTAATGCACATCAAAAGCCTGGGCTCCTTCCTTCGAAAAATAGAAAAACAAAACATAGATAACAATCACTTTTCAAGGCCATCCATCCATCTTTGGGGGGAAAACGCAGCAACGGTACGAATTGAGAACCCCACGCGGGCACTCCGCTACGACAAGGCCGCACTAAGATAGGCCCAAGTCAGGGTGCATCGACTCACGAGGGTTGGGGATGGTTCACAGACCGAGTACACCACTGAAACCTGGATAGCGAGAAGGACCAGACGTGGGACGCAAGCCAACGTAAGGGCCTCCCCCATCGTAATCGAATATCCTGCATCGAAACACCCCACCACGGTCATCAATAGGAGAACCGCCGGCAAGGAAGGATTGAGCAGAGGCCAGCGGACAACCCAATTTATTTTACTTGTACAACATTAGTTTTACACATGTTTATATGCCTACGAAGGTCAGAGATCTGCCTGCTTGCCTTTAAAAGCAACGAGTAAAATGCAATATAGCACAGCTAGCAGAAGCAGACGCATATGTATAAAAGTACAGTAACATACAGCTTATCTCCTCCAACTGATCATCACCACCATCCTCCATATGATGGTATAGACTTGTGATCCTGGATCTGGAACAAGTCTTGTTGCATTTAAAACCTGTATATCTCAGTTGAGCTCCTTTGTGGCTCCGGGGATATACCACCTTCAGCAAAAGGGATGGTTGAATGGACCAACAACCTGGAGGCACCAGAGGTATTATGACAACTACTGGTGTCACTAGGCTTCAAGATATGTTTTGCTCCTGCACTGAGCTTCACTGGTCCTGATCTTACAATGGAATGTTCCTCTCCCAATGGATTATTTCGGAGATGATCATATCTGTCTTCATCAGGATCTGATTCTACAAGGATGGCCGCATCATGGTCGGATAGTTTAAGGGATGTTACCATTTTTTCGGTAACATCTTGAATCTCAATATTAGGGAGTTTGGTCGGTCTGCTGCTCAGATAATTTTCTCCGACCCTCTTAGTTCTCATCCTTACTTTCCGGTGACTTTGAGGCTCCTGAGCACCATCTCTGGTCCTGGCAGCTTTCTGGTCACTGGGAGCTGCCAGCTTTATCCCATGAACAGGTTGAGCAGGTGTGGAGTGAACTATATGAGTGCGAGGAATTGAAAGTGATGGTTGCATCCGGAAGAAAGCACTATGTGGAGTTGATTGCAGATGACGTTGGCAGCTAAAATCAAGTGACGGTTGCGAAGTGATCATAATCGGTGCTGTACTCATCTGGTTCGTTGTCTGCAACAACCATGGAAACAGGCTCTTAGAAGAAGTCAGACACTGTTGGTCTGCCTGATCTGGATGCAAGAATGGGAAGCTGAATGATGACTTCCCAGCATTAAGTTGATTCTGCGTCCTGCATTGAAGTTCAGACAAGCTGATATTTGTGTTTTGACAGTAACTATGAGGAGCTGATTGTCGCGCAAGCTGAGAGCTGATCCTTGGAGCCAAAGAAGGCTGGTTAAGGTTGGTTCCGCCAAAAAACAAATGGTGGGAAGTTGGCAAATGAGCAAATTGATTTGTACTATTGATGGCCTGCTTTACGTTTCCAAGCTCAACACCAGGTTGCCCGTTGGATGGTAGTGGCTCAAAGAAAATGGAGCCAACTGGCTTCTCTGGAAGATTTCTTTGGAAGCCATAGTTGTCATCACTGTTGAATGGCAGAAAACTTCTTCCAAGAAAAGGAGTCTGGAAAGCAGTAGGAGTACTTGCATTATACTGATCTCTGCTTATCTCCTTCCCGGTCCAAAGTTTTCCAGTACCATACTCTGGGATCTGCTCCACATTTCTACTGATTGGAACATCTTTACCCATTAACCGCACTGTTGTTGGTGGCATGTTAGGGATCATATGATCAGGATTTCCCTGAGATTGCACAATGTGATTAGCATTTCTGTTCAGCTCCTCAAACCACCTGAATCTGTCATTAGGAATGTGAATGTCCATATGATTGAAGCCTGGATAAGAGGAGGAAGTAAAGATGCTTCTTTCGTAAGGTACACAACTACGGTTTTGGTGTCCCATAAATAGCAGCTTTGGAGCACCTAAACAGCCTTGTGCATCCAGATTGACATTCTTATCAAGATATCTGTTAACGGGTAACAAATTTGGTTGATCTTTCTGTGCTAGTGTCTCAAGTGCAAACTTCTCATTCATGCCTGGACAATTATTAAAACCTTGTGAGAGGAGAAAGCTTTGGTTGATACTGGACGAATGCATATACCTCGAATTCATCAGCGGGTCACGTGAACTTCCTTGAACAAACTCACCATGCGAATTAAGTGGCAAACCATAATTATATTTATGATGTGTATACTTATCGTTGAACGGGTGTATTTGATGATCTTTCAACACTAGAAAAGGATACCTGGTGCTTCCATCTTCAACTGGATATGCATAAGGACCACAGGATCGGTAAAAGGAGTGGTCAGCAACCTTATCTGAAGAAATCTGAAATGGACATGGATAACTTTGATGATTCAGCATCTTATCCGAAGAAAAATCTGACGACGAAGGCATGATACGCATCCTAGCATTATCGTTGGAGCTTGAGATTTCACCAACATCATGGGAATGATGTTTGAAATAATCTATGAACCTGGGTGGATGCGCTGAAGCAGTAGAGACACCAGCGCACTGTGAATTCACTCCAGGAGTATAAAGTTCTTTCGGTTCAAGAGAGTGCCTAAGATTACTAGAATGTAAAGTGGGAACTTGAGCAGCTGAAGAACTTCTGAATGCAGTATTGTTGGTTTCATCAAACAGACATGTATTGCCAATGTTCATCCTAACTTGACATGCAGAAGACACTTTTTGATCTGGAATGTCCTTTTCCATTATTCGCTCTGGAAGACTTGCCCTCAGAGTATATGTTGAATAACCAAAGTCACAATTTTTGAATAATTGCGGTTGCTTCTCAATCATAGTTGCCATTTGGGTTCCTATTTCCACTCTAGCAGATGCATCATGATTCAAACTTGTCTCCCTTGCACCAGACTCTACATCATTTCCAGATAAATGGATCTCTTTTGATGGACCGGAACAGTCTGAACAATCTATGTTGCTTGCAGTCTCCTCACTCGAAGAAATAGATTTCCTTTTAAGACCAAGTAAGTCATTTTTATCAGAGAAACTGACACGCTTGCCTAAGTTCTGAAATTCACAAGTGCTCGCTTGCCTGTGGTTCGATTTCTGTCCAGAAATAAACTTCTTTGGACCCTTGAGTACGCCAGGAGGACAAACTTGCTCTTGATTACCTGCTACACTTTTGGATCCTTCACCCATTTTGTTCTTTTTTCCATCATTCAGATGCTGGAGTTTGGGTTTCTTAGAAATAGCTCGAGACATCTCCTTCACAAGCCTCTTACTGCATGATGTCTGATTCGCTTGTTTCGTGAAATTGATGGAACCTTGCAGCCTATGTTTGCTAGTAATTTTCTTCTGTAGTGTGGAAAACGTACGAATAAACAGCATCGCATAAAATATTCTAAGAAATGAACGTATGAGCTACATTTCGTTGAAAAATACTAGCAACTAATGAAGGTACTGAGCATTCTCTTTGAAGATAATTAGCTTCTCAATAAACATAATGAATGACATCTAGTGCATACACACAGCTCCTGATGCATACTTTGTTTCGTTTAATCTCATCATAAAAAAATATACTGTATTCTTTTGAGGTACAGTAAGATAATCATGGTTGAAAGATAGATAGATATATATCAAATATGTGCATGCACGGACTCATAAAATAGTGTTAAATTGACAACTTTTTATTTCCCTAACACAACTGTAAAACATTACATAAATTTAAGAATTTCAAGGAAATGTATGGAATATGGATCAAGAGAAGATGAAACTGTATCAAGATCTTCATGCATGGTTCGAAAGTGACGCTAATTCTTGGTCGTTTCATATAGACCTCATTATTATTTTGTGTATCCTACATTTTCAGAGATAGGTGTCTCAGCATGAAATGATGACACCCAACAATTATATTCGAACACTAGCTAACTAGGAACCATCAAACTAAACAAAAGTAAAAAATAAAAAATCATGACTTCGATGTAACAAAGCCACTATCTGCATTATTGCCACAGTATTTGGGGGAAAATCTAGAATAGCATCATTTCCTTCCTTATAAAAGGACAACACAGAGAAAAAAACGAATGAATTAAACCCCCTAAAAAAAACCCTCCACCCTTTAAAGGGGCAGCCTGTCCCAAGCCGTACTATACAGCTGGAGCACCCATCCTGCTCCATAGTTTCAAAAACCCAACTTTCTCCCCTAATAAGTGATTATTTTATTTTATTTATTTATTTTTTTTTTTTTATTTTTTTTTTTTAATGAATGGTGGGATTTTTTTGAGAGAAAATGTTACCAAGGAAAATTTTATTTTGATAAGTTTATGAAAAAAAATGGGAGACTTTGGGTTAATGAACATAGCCTCTAAATCCCTCTCATGAAATAGAAAAGAAAAAAAAACAGTTTCTTAATTATCACCACTAATTCTAAGTGACGAAGGGGAAATTTACATTGATGCAAAAGAAAGAAAATGCAACCTTTAATTAAGCAATTGTAGCGGCGTACCTCGTTCAATTTCTTCTTCTTGATCAGCTTCTTCAAGTCGGAAAATTTCTTGTCATTCTTCTTCTTCTTCTTCTTCTTGGTGCTCATTTTGGCTCCGGATTTATCTTCTTCATACAGCTTATGGATCTGAGGCGACACAGCGAAGATGTCGACGATGGATCGTTTTTTGGGGGCTCTCGACTTCTGGCGGCGGGAATCCTCTTTGCCCTGTTGTTCCCCGCTGTTCCCCGGTGAAGTACTTACGACGCTGAGCTCGTTGGACCACCACCGGAACTTCTTGACGGTGATCGGAAGGAGAAACGACGCCGCAAGATGATCAAGCCGCGTGCTTTCGAGGTCATCATCATCATCGGCGCCGCCGAAGGGCCAGCATTTGGACACGTCGACGGTTCTCATCTTGGCTGTATACTCTCTGCAACACGGAAAAGCAAACACAAAGATCGAATTTTGAAGTCAACCCATGAAAGCTAGAAGAGGAAAGACAGAAAATTTCATAAGAAATTCAGAAAAAAAGAAAAGAAAAGTGAGCAACCGGATCGAGAAACCCTCCAAGATGACAGCCATGGCTGCTGCTCAAACCCAGAGCTTGAAGAGGTCTCTCAGAGATCAGAGTTGTTGATATATAGAGATAGAGATAGAGATAGAGATAGAGATAGAGAAGATGAGGTTAGAGAGAGAAAAAAGGTGCTCATTTTTCCCGCCTGATGAGAGAGAGAAAGGGTAATTTGTTGTTGTTCTTCCATATTCTCAGAGCTTTCTTTACTCTTTCTTTCCCCTAATTTATGACTGACAGTGACCTATGAATGGGGTTTCTTTATTCTTTTTTGTTTCTTGAGAAACTTACAATTACCCCGAGGTTTTTCCTAATTTGCAATTATCCCTTTTAAGTTTTGAAAACCTCCCATTATCCCTTTAGGTATAGAGAAATTTACAATTATCTCGTTTGACTATTAACTCTTAATTCTGTTTGTTGACTGTTATATTTTTTTGTAAAATAGTTTAATGGCCCTCCTTGTTTGTAGTATGTATAAAACTACCTAAAAATTATTTCTTTCCTTCTTTCTCCTCTACCCCTCCCTCCCCAAATATCGACGGCAACTACAGCCACCCTCAACCCTGACTCCATCCACCTCCCACCACCATGCCTCCCTTGTCAACCTCCCTTTGTCACTATTATTGTCTGTGCAAATCGTAGACGGATGGTGCAAATAACCAACCTCATATATCCACGCACGAATTCAAAAAGCTAACCAATGGAGTGGACCCTTCACCACCGTCGGCCTCAGCATCTCTGCCTGATCCTCTCAACCACCTTCTACCTCTTGCGCCACCCTCGACGACTCCAGATCTGGGGACAGAGCCGCCACTGTCGCCAAATCTGGAGAGTTGCGCGATGGCGGGCTCCTCTGTTTTCTTCAATTTTCACGGATTGGTGGCGGGTTTTGTGGTGACTAGGCGCGGTGTCGTGATAGGTAGGGTGGGGCGAGGTCGGGAAGGCGATCAGACTGGATGGGGCGGCCGGGCGGCTAGGGTTGCGGGATGGGTCGGAGAGAATGAGAGGGAATGAGGAAGTTAGGGTTAACTCTGTAAGGTTTTGAAATTTAGGCTAGATTTTGATAAGTTCTAAACACTAATTAGAAAATTAAAGTCATTAACCTAAATAATTAATAATAAAATTAACAGTGTTAACCGTTAAGGAGAGTATTTGTAGATTTTTCTATACTTTAGAGGGGTTATTGCAGATTTTAAAAAATGAGAGGGGGTAATTGTAAGTTTTCCTTGTTTCTTTCTTCCCTTTTAATTAAGAATATTGACCTCTATTTTTTTTGTTAATGTTGATGTTAATGATGGGTTGGATTTGAATCTTTTGAAGGGAACCTCCTCTCGGTCGTGTAAGCATAAAGGAACAAAGATTCGCTGATTCCAGATACCATCACGCGCCTGCTTTCGCTTCTGAACGTCACGCGGCAGCTTTTGTTTTGTAACACAGCAGAATATGGTAAGTACAGTACTTATTCAACACCTAGCAGAGGAGACTAGTCAACTATATTATAAAATGTACAAGGATGTAGAGTATTTGGTTCAATGATTGTAGAAGAATTGCAGGATTTCTTTTTAGGATGGTAAAAATGTAGAAGGATTCATTTCGTCGATTAAGGCTCTAATGCGGAACTAGGGTTTAAAAGTTGAGTAAACTAGGAAAAAACAAATCAATAATAGATGAAGAAAATTTAATAAGTAAGATACAATTTTTATATACTACAATTTATCAAAAATTATTTGATTAACTGAGATATAAGAATTGTAAATTTAAATAAAATGTTTTTTAGTTAGGCTGTTGACATACTGGGCTTTGAGCTATAAAACTAGACCAACAGAAGCAGGGTCTGCCCTTAGAGCCGTCCGCTTATGTTGTGTTCATGGGGAGAAAAAAATGTGAAATTTTATTTATTATTTCCTTGAATCATATTAATTCAATCATTTTAGTATTTGAATTATAATTTGATCTAATTTAGTAATTGAATTATGCATCATCAAACACTTTATCTTTCATGACAATATTGAATGCTAACATTAGGGAAATGCTTATTTAATCCTTCTAATTTTGTAATTCTATCTAAAGTACCCAAGACTTCTTGAAATGGCCAAATTAATCACCTACCCCATCAAGCAACGACATGGTCACTTCCTCCCTCCGCCAGTACTTGATCTCACCAAGAACCAAGATGGTGGCTCGCTTGCTGCAATGAGCAAAGTAATGTCATCTCTGTAATAGGTATTCAGTATTAGCAACAAGCCAACAAGCCAACAATCTCAGCCCCGTCATTGACGCCGCGCTCTCTCACTGTCACCATCATCGCTCGCTCACCATCATCACTTATTTTCTGGGTTGGTGAATAATCCAGATAAATATATTCATCCATCTTCTTTTTACTTAATGAAATTGTTTAAGGCATCTTTGAGTGCATTAAGGCCGCATTAAATAATACTAGCTCGCCTAATGCGAGCTATTTTAAGGCGTGTGTAATGCGGCCGCTGCCGCATTATTTAATGTGGCGAGGCCATGCACAATGTTTCAAAACTACGCGGTGCATGAAAAGAAAACATATTCCCTATTTTTTATTGAGAAATACTATGGACAGTCACTTTGGTCGATAATCTTTTGGACATTCTCTCATTAAACACTTGTTATGTATACATTTTGATAGATCCAGAATTAAGTAGGTCCACAAAACTGATTACATGACATAATTTTAATGGGAGAGTTCCAAGAGAGTGTTCAGAATGACTATTTGTATAGCATTTTCCCTTTTCACTAGATGAGAAACTTGAAAGCTTTAATTCACCATAAAATCAAATTCTTAAAAGTTTAGGGTGCGTTTAGTTTGGAAAATTCTCTAAAACTTTCAAATTTTCTATGTAAATAGTTGGGATGTATAGCTAAAGACTAAGGAGAGAAAACCTTATTTTCAAAACTTTGAAAAACTCATGTGTTAAATTAGAAAACTTCAAAATAAGATTTTCTATTTTAACACATGAATTTTAAAAAAAATTGAAAACAAGGTTTTCTCTTCTTAGTCTTTAGTTATACATCTTAACTATTTACAAATGAAACTTGAAATGAAAATTTTAGAATTTTTGTCAAACTATACGAACACTTAAAATCTTCATTCTCAAAACATCCAAACAATTAACTACTCAAGAAGCGGAAATTTGTACAAAGTGCGAGAGCAATATTCTGTAATCAGTGCATAGTTCTGCATGACAAAATCCAACGATTACCACCATGGCTCCAACTGCAACAGAGACACAGCAACAACGTTCAAAACAAGGGAATAATTGCTTAATCTGGTTTTGATGGATTCCCTTCACCGCTATGGGCAAAGCCGCACCCAGCCGTCCAAGTCCAACTATCCCCGCATGCCTCAAATCGGTTCTCGCAGTCGTACGTGCTCGTCCCCTCCAGACGGTCTCAAGGTCTGGGATTCTCCATTCAATTGGGGTGATTATTTTGAAGATTTTTGTTTTAGAGAAAACAATAGTTTAAATATCAGAAGAGTTATATACTTCAAGTCTACTCAAATAATTACATCATTTGATTTTCATGTTTTAAAATTCAACATTTAATTCAAATATTTATAAAGATAAATAATATACAAAAAATTTAAAAACATAGATTTTAAAAAAAATATATTACAAATTATGATATACATAACAAATATTTAATTTTAGATATTTAAACATGCATAAAAAAAATCATAGATTAAACACTATAAAACAACTAAAACAAATAGTAGCATCTTTGAATTATGGAGGAGTGTTATATATATATATATATATATATATATATATATATATATAATAAACACACCGATATGATCCGCAGAAACTTAATTGCATGCTTCTCAAAAAGTATAAACTTAATTACCACGTGAAAGAAAAAAGGGAATTGTTCATAAGAAATGTTTGCATACAAATCTTTCAGGAAAGTTACAAAGCAAAATTATATGCTAAACTGATGGTTTCAAACTGCTCATAACTAAATTATTTGTCAAAGACAAATCCTCCCTTTATAGTATAAGAGTATCTACAACAATACTAACTAGTTTTTAGTTAAATTTTAATCAAAATAACAAAAAAACTATTTTGGCTAGTAATTTTAACAATCTCACCACAACAATACTAGCTATTACTCCATCGGTCCCTATTTAATAGTTACGTTTTACTTTTGAATTTTTGTTTGACTCAATTTTTTATTACACTACGTGGTGCTGGGTGGCTTGGTAACGGATAAACCGTTACCAAATAGTTACCATTGATAACGGTTTGTGCCGTTACCAAATCCATTACTAAATCGTCCGCTACCTCATGTCAACCCGTTACCAAAACCGTTACCAATGGTAACAGTTTTGGTAACGCACAAGCCGTTACCATGGTGCCACAGAAGCGTCCATGTGGCCCCAATCTGGTAACGGCTAAGCCGTTACCAGATCAGTTACTACAATTTTTTTTTTAAATTGCATTATTCCGTTTTTATTTATTTTTTAAATTGCATTATTCCGTTTTTATATTTAATAAAT
>JBBYHH010557756.1:0-19236 GCA_038382905.1 Daphne laureola
GAAAACCCTCCAGTGTAGAGGAAAAAATCACGGGGCAAACCGACAACAGATTCCACTATCAATAATAATGGTACAATGTTTAGATATTTAAATTTTTCCCAAACTTAAATCAACCGCAGTAATTTGAAAAATCAATCAAGAAACTACAAACCCAAATTACAACCACAATGCTCTCATGAAAGAGCAAAATACTTGTTGTCCAATATTCACGGAGAATATAAACCTACCACAAACCAACACGGAGCACGCTCTGCTTTTCTCTCTTCTCTGACTCCTGTTCTCACTCATGCAATAAAAGCGATCCTTCACTGATGCAGACGCTTTGGACCAAGCAGTTTTAACTTCTCTGTTCGGCCGCTCACACAACTCTCCGATAGTTCTCTTGAGAACCTAGTAATTAAGCTTATATAGGCTCAACTCTTAAAGGAGCCATCCAAGTTTCACCAAATGCTCATTTGAGTCATCAACTTTGGATTGGATCATTTGTGGTATTTTACCACAACACATCCTTGTTACCATTCAACCATGGGAGTGAGAGTATCTCCTATAGTTAAGGAGAGTTGAATCTCATCTTGGTATATGAGAGTCTCAATCCATGATATTACAGCTTACCCAAAACTAGTCTATTCCACTCGATTAAAAGTGGTCCTTACTAGAATCAAAGTAAGATGCTCACATGAGTAGATCTTCACTACCTCAAGTCAAAGGACTACGAATACGATGACCAGTAAGATATACTTGTGCTATAAATGCTACGATTCCCACAGTGATCTCACGTGGGATAATCCACTTCATGAACATCTCCGTCATTTAATCATAGGTCAGAAATCATCCCATGGATTTTTCACCTATGCTAGTCTCACCCACACCCATTGTTCACTCTAATGTTCGACTAGGGATCCTTTAGGAATATCTTATATTCCAAGGTTAACGTAAATATGTTCGTTTAATTCTAAAATCGCAATAAACAACAAAAATAAATGTATGAACAATACCTCTTTATTAATTATCAAATCATGTATGTGTTCTAAACCAATTACAACAGATTCGCCTTAGGTCACAAAATTTATAAATGAGTCTCAAAGTTCAGAGTCTAGGTCAGGTCTTGTAGCTTGGCATAATGTATGTTTTCCAAAGTCTTAACGGGGGCTTAGGGTTTATTCCATGGAGCATTGGAATGTGGCTGCATTAGCCAAGAACATTTGGAGGCTTTATTATAATAAATACAATCTTTGGATCCAATGGATCTATTATTTCTACATCAAAGGGTGGGACTTCTTGAGTCTTCATGTGTTTAACAATGGTTCTATTGTGCGGAAGAAGATGATAAGAGTTCGAGGTACTTTTATGGATCATATCCCTAAGACCCCCTAATGTTCCTAAGTTTAATTCCCATGAAGGTAGCTTACCTTCATTGATTTGATAACACTGACCTGGTTAGATGACATCAAGTTACTTAGGGGTGTCTATCATGTCCCACAAGCTTCCATTATTGTGTGGTCGTCCATGCTCAATAGGCTTGCTACAAAGTCTAGAATTCAATGTTATGATATTGGGTATGCCGGAATGGGACATTTGTTCCTTGAATGCCGACGATATTCAAGGAGGGTACTTCTCAAAGTTTTGCATGTTTGCAATCTACATGAATGACCTTATGATTGGGACTCTCTTTGGAATTGGCTTCTGAGAGTAATAAGGGGTAAGTCTGTTAAAGATAAAATTTGAAAAGCTAGTTTTACTGCTACAATTTATCCGATTTGGTTGTAAAAAAACTTAAGACTTCATACAGGGGCGCTAAAACCTTGGGACCAACTTGCTAAGCAAGTTTTATACTTTGTGTAGGCTAGTTCTAGAGTGGATATTTCTTCTATTTTTAGTTAGATTGTACAAGTATTTGATTTGTGGTGCTCTGATTATGCTGTGAAGCAAAAAGGATTATCCATAAATAGTGTTTGGTTTGAGGATCCGCAGAAAATTAAAGAAGAGATTTTTTCACAGTTCAAGTAACATTTTTATGAACCATGTTCCTCGCGACCCACTTTCTCCAGCAATAAGTTTAAGAAATTGGAGGTTGTTGATCAGCTTATTCTGGAAAGTCCATTCACTTCAGAGGAAATCAAGTTGTTGTTTGGTCGTATGGTGGTAGCAAGGCTCTGGGCCAACATGCGTTTTCTTTCAATACGATCAAAGCTAAGTAGGATCACATGGGTAATGATTTTATCCTTGAAGTTAAACATTTTGAAGTGTCAGGGCGTATTGGACAGGGCTGCAACCCTTCTTTCATACCCTTGGTCCCTAAATCAAAGCCTCATTCTAGTCTGAATGATTTTAATCTAATCATATTGATGAAGGTGATCCTAAAACTGATTTTAAAGCTGCACAATGGCTTCATTCAAGGTAGACAGATCGTTGACAGTGTTCTAGTTGCCAATAAATTGATCAAAGAAGTAAAAAAGGATCATACAAAATCCTATATTTTCAAGGTGGATTTCAGAAAAGGTTTTGATAGCATTAACTGGGAATTCTTATTCTCCATCATGCGCTAGATGAACTTTGGGAGTAAGTGGATTGGGTGGATTCAAGCATGTTTGGGATATAATTCTATCTCAGTTTTGGTAAATGGTTTACGAACAAAGGACTTGGCCGACGCGACCCCTTATCTCTCTTCTTGTTTATAATTGTAGTTGAAACTTTTAAATATTATGATGGAGGAGGTCAAATCGTAGAATTTGTTTCATGGTATTTCACTTGGGAACTCTGGATTTTAGGTCTCACACCTCCAATATGGGGATGATGCAATATTCTTTAGAAAATGGAGTTTCCAATGCTGCTAATTTGCCAGATTAGTGAAATGCTTCAACAGAATTTTCGGTCTGCAAATCAATTTGTCAAAAAGCAATCTTCATAGAATTGGTGCTTCATCTTCAGAACTGCAAAGGCTGGCAGATTTTTTGGTTTTTCAACAAGTTCGCTCCCTTTTCTTTACTTGGGCTTACCTGTTAGGTCTCATTCTACTTCTTGGACTAGTGTGGTTGATAAAGTGAAAATCCAGACTCTCATCATGGAAAATGAAAAATATCTCCATCGGACGTCTAACCGTGCTAAAACCAGTACTAGTAGCAATACCTCTGTACGCATTTTCGACGTAAACCAATTATTCAGTTATGTTATGATCGAAGTGACCGACTATCATATACTATCGTCATCTATATTTTTTCTTAAAAAACAGCATTTGGAATCATTTTTTTGTGGGGCAAAAATAAGGAGGCTCATGGTGTTACCTAGGTGGCTCGGGAACATGTTTTGAATTCAAAATCAGAAGGTAGTTTGGGAATTGGCAGCCTTTGGCCAAAACATCGTGCTCTCCTTACCAAGTAGTGGTGGCGATTCAAGAATGAGTCCTCAGAATTTTAGGTAAGCTGTATCAATTAAATTTATGGCAAAGATGGCAGGTTACCTAGCAGCGTTCCCATGGACTCTAGGGTGTGTGAATCTGTGATGTTGTAAGCGTTAGACAATAAATTGATGTGATAGGAGTTCCTCTCTCCAATTCTTTTCGCAGAAAGATAGGTGATGGTAAAGAAATAATGTTGTAGAAAGATGTGAGGATTGGTGATTCCGCTTTACAAGTTAAACATTCTCACTTGGCCTCTCTAGATCTGGATTCAGACTGTAAAATAAATGATGGAGGAATCTATTATGCATCTGAATGGTGTTGGGCGTTTCTTTGTCGTAACCTACCAAGGGGGACATCGAATGATGAGCTATTGTCTCTGCTGTCTACTTTGCTTGACCATCATCCTACAGAAGGTTCTCCTGATTCTTGGTCCTTACCCCTCAACGGCTAAGGGATATTTCAGTGGCGCCCTTGGCTTCCTGCATTGATAAGCAACGGCTGGATGTGGACATGTTAGCCTTCAGCACCACCTGGACTAGTTGGGTCTCTTGTAAGGTGACCGTCTTCTATTAGCGTGTTGTGCAAGATTGTCTAGACACAAAGCACCAGCTGTCTCGCCGAGGTATTGTTCTCCTAGATCTGGGCTGTTCAAAATGCCAATCTCCTATTGAGCTTGTTGCTCATTCTCTGATTCAATGCCCAGTCACCTCTTCTCTTTGGAAAGCGGTCTTTATCTTGGTGCATAAGGGTCTACTTGTTTGTTTGGATGTCATAGAACTTTTTCAGGCACATGGTACTTCATCG
Organism: Daphne laureola; assembly: GCA_038382905.1. Taxonomy (NCBI): domain Eukaryota; kingdom Viridiplantae; phylum Streptophyta; class Magnoliopsida; order Malvales; family Thymelaeaceae; genus Daphne; species Daphne laureola. The sequence goes on from JBBYHH010557756.1 coordinate 4,202, forward strand.
CTCAACATCTCACAAGCAAAAGGTTAGCTCGTGATCGGAAAGACTACTGCATGGATATTATGGAACGATCGGAATAGTGCAACCTTTGAAGGCAAATCCTTATCTGTTTCAAACCTTCTATCCTCCGTCCAAATTTGTCCTATCTTTGGATTTCGAACCTCTAGAGAAAATTTAATTTCTCCTGGGGAACATGGATCCTCAACCCCTTATATGCTCAGATCATGTTGGGATAGCTAGTTCCTATACTCAGATCATGTTGGGATAGTTCCTATTACTCATAAGTCATAACAAAACAAGCCCAAGCAAAAGAAACAAAGGAGCACCACCCAGTAGCGCGTAAGACCCTAAACAAAATAGAGAAAGGACCAACAAGTATAGTGTTGAAACCAACAATAAGACCTTACCACCAACATTCCCAAAATCGTCTAAAAATGTCAAAGTGCACCATAAACGCGACAATGGATAGAGGGTGAAACCAATCATGCTCCTGACATCCCTCACATTCTTCAGCAGAATAAAATGATATCAGCTCATCACGGTAGTGCACTATGGGAAAGACGGGAGCAAAACCTGCAAAGGACTAGCAGCTGCCAAATGACACTGAAAACGATGAAGCAAACCAACACCTAAGAAAAGATAAAAGAGGGTCCAAACTAAAGCAACAAAAAGAGACAAAAAAAATAGGTGGTCCTCACACCCAGCAATAAATAGAGGCGAAACATCATGGAAAGAGTGCAAGTTGTGAGTCCCCCAAGCGAATCAGGCTGCGCTCCAATGCCACCCAATCGCCTTTAAGACACATATTCTTCTGAGCACGAGCAACATTGCCCATACCTAAACCTGGAGTACACTCCTTCAGAATACCAGCACCATGTAACCCACCTATGTACGCCATCAGAGAATCCGCTGAGAAGACATAGCCCCCAGCCCCTACCGGAAAACCCAAAAGCACAGCTGAATCAACCGGCACTAAAGCAGAAGAAGCATCCATTACCTGCTCCTCTGAAATTTCCTGCATGGCCATAGTGTCTTGCACTGTAGCCTCATTCTCAACAACCCCCACACCATCCCCAACAGTTGAACCATTGACTGTACGAATCTGTCTACCAAAGCCACGCAAGGGGAGCCGCATGTACCTCAACCAGTCACCAAACTGAGGTGTTGCACCAGCAACCGCAACAGTAAAAAAAAAACATTCCTTATCGACATGATTAACCATGTCACTGATAAAGCAAAACTCTTCCAGACGCTTATATTGCATGAAGAAGCACTTATCTTCCTTATCCACCTTAACCTTCAACACACGCCACAACGGCCTAGTAATGTCAATATTCATCCTGAGCCTAAGTGATGGCCCATCACACTGCACCTGTTGTACCTACCAGCCTACTAGATTAAAGGATGACCAGTTGACTGAGAGAACCAGTCGAAAGGCATATCAACCACATAGACCCAAAAAGCAACGTGGGAGAACACCAGGGAAGACGAGCGATCACCCTTCCTTAACTACAACACAAAAATCAACCTATTTTTGAAAGACCATGGACCACAACACCGAACCAGATGGATTTGGTCCATGGAATCTAACTACAGCAAGAAAAAATTCACCGTGGACTGAGTTCCTATCGGTCGAATGAGGAAGATGACCTTGGGAGGCCACGCACAACCGAGTACAGACTTGAGGTTGTCCGTCCTAGCCTCCTAACCGACAAGACGTTTGCGGCCAACGTCATGGCAAGGGCTACCGACTGAACACTCCTAGATGGATGGTAACTTCCTTCTCGTGAGACAATTGTAGCCCACCAAGACCCGAACCAATCGCTTCCATGATCAAAACAAGCAGACAAAGCCGCAAAACCCTAAGAACAAGAAGCAGAAGACCTCCATGACGCTAAAACTGTACTGCGGGAGATGAACTCGTGACGGACACAAGCGGCAGACATAGAAGCATGTTGAGGAAGCTCCACGTTGTGACGGCGGGAGCAAAGAAGAGAAGTCGTGTGGCGTCTCGACGATCTCTAGGTTTTTTTTCTTAGAGATAATTACCTTAGGAAAATAATGTAGTACTAATGTTTATTACAAACAAGAAATCAATCTTCAAATAGAGAAACACATTCCTAATCATAGATCATTACCTGACTTCAATAGGATATGAATATAAAAATGTATCATACTTCTATATGCTTATGGAAAATCATTATAGATGAATAGTGATTTCCATTTTATTTTTATTTTTTTTTAATTTATTTTTTTGGTATGATTTTTTGTGAACCAAACTTTCGTCCATGTCACAATAGGAAGAAATAAGAAGAGAAATGACTCGATTGAAAATTTTCAAGAACAATATTGGATTGAAATATAAAATAAAAGTTATTGAATTAAAAAAATAAAAAAACTGAGTTTCTTTCTTTAGAAAGGAGAAAGGGACTAAAAAGAGCCAAGTTAGAAAGTTTAAAAGTGAATCTGGAAAAAGTAAAGTTTAATTGAGTGTAGAGGAACTAAATTGAAAACTAAATGTTGAAGTGAGGTTTGCAGGCTTGAATTAAAATAACTAAAGGACTTCACAAATAGTTGAATGTATTAAGGACATTAATCTTTTCTCTTTGGTGGACATGAATGAGGAAAAGGATTTTAAGAGCAGAAGCTTGATGAGGAAGACGTATCACAGAGCAATTGAATGAGAAGGAAAGTGGTAAAACTTGAGGGTCGAGTTCCACTCCCACTAGGCTTCGACCCTTTCCTTCTCAGCTTCGTGGATAGAAGACACTCACGATGGGGAAAGAGGAACAAAGCTAGAAAAACTGAAATGAGCTCTCGGCCTTGGGAGTGGAAGGGTGGAAACTAGAAACCATTGAAAATCCATTTGGAAGAAATAAATGAAGAAGAACACCCATGAACGAGAAAACCTGATTGCTCATTAGAACCGAAATGATGGTTCACACCCGGAGGATTTTCTTCATCCCAAAGATAAGCCAATTCTTTTTCCAATGATTCTTGCATGTTAAATTAAGATATAAATTGTATTAGTTAAAATTCAGAGTTAACCATTTTGGTGAGGCGGGGGGTGTTCTTGCTTCACCTGAATGCATGAGTTTAGTGTTTTGGGGTATATGGGAGTGAGCCAGCCTGCATATCCGTCATCTATCTTGTCTGGTTTCGTTGCAAATTGTTTTTAGTCTCGTTATTTTTGTTGGACGTTTGCTGGTTCTGCCTGGTTGACAGTGTGACTGGGTGGTTTTGTTGATTTGGCGGGTTTTCTTCTGTCTCCACGTGCACGGTAGGACGACATTTGGTTTCATGGGAACACTTGTGATATGCCTTGTCTGAGATTGAGGATCTATATTTCTTCACTATCAAAATGTACATGTCTTCAGCCTTTTATTGGCTTTTATGGTCGTAGTGTTGTCATCTGTTGCCCCCTGCTACTATTTGATCGTTGCAACAAAAGAGAGATGAGAGAGAGAGGGGGAGCGAGAGAGAGAGAGAGAGAGAGAGGGAGCGAGAGCGAGAGAGAGCGAGGTTCTGGTCCAGTTTCCTGAACTTAGAACTAGGTTTAGGGCACTTCACCAGCTAGATAATTCATTAGAGTGATCCAAGCTTCATGTACATCACTTTTTTTCACATATTTTCTGGAGAATTGCGCACTTGCAGCCATGTGGAAGTATTTCAAACTCTTCGAAAATGTCATCGATGTATTCATACCAAGGAATAAAGCAAAGTCAGGAAAATCTTTTGGGTTGTACGATACAAGGGGATAAAAGATGCATATCTCCTAGCAAAGACAATATCCGGGGTGTTCGTAGGAGCATCAAGAATAATTGTGACCACAACAAAATTTGAAAGAACCACTGTCATCGGACAACCACGTCTTCAACAGCAGAAACGCCTCTACCACCAGACTGGCACTCTAGTTGAAAAACATAGATCCTTTGTTGATGTTGCACAAGAGGACATTCCAAAGCCAAAATAGGAGGAAGTGACAAAAGAAGTTGTAGGTTCTCTTTCACAGGAGCTTAACTAGTTAAAAAAATGTGCAATGGGTCTTGTCCATAACCTTGACAAACTCAGAGGGGCTCAAAACTTCTTGGTAGAGAATGATTTTTCAAATGCTTACATCAAATACTTGGGTGGTATAAATGTCTTGATTCAGTTCTCTTCTCATAACATGGTGTTGGAAGTGTTATCAGCTGGGAAAGAGAGCCTGAGCTCTTGGTTGTTAAGTTTGAAGCTGTGGTCTTTGGAACAAGACATGGAGGAGCAAAACACAGTTGTATGGCTAAATATTCTTGGAGTTCCCCTTCATGCTTGGAATGCCACAACTTTTGCAAACATAGGAAGCAATTGAGGTACAAATCTTGAACTTGATAGAGACATAGAGCTCCGAGAACATGTCTTTGTCAGAAATGTATGTATTCTCACAAATCAGCAACAATCAATTTCAGAAGTCATCGCACTCAAAGTTGGGGTTTCACTCTTCTAGGTGCAAGTTCGTGAGGATCTGGTCGAAGTAGAGGGTTTTGATTCCAGTTTTAACTCATCATGGAGTGATGAAGGCGACGTCATGGGTTCCGGCGTAACCTCTGTCAAAAGCAACAATGAAAAAGAAACACCAAGCAAGGACTTTTTTTAGCCAGATCTCCAGTAGGATTTGCGTGGGGCAGCACCAATCATTGGTCTGCTACAGTCTGGGCAAAGCAGTGAGGATTCTTGTCACTCATCCTTCCCAATTACCCATGGAAAGAATGACTATGTTGAAACCATAGTACAAGAGTGAGTCAGTGGAGGTGCAAAAGGAAGTCTGCAGATACAAACTCTTGATGGGCCTTTAACATTGCAGCAATGGGCTTAGCTACCAATTCACAAGCGAGTCCATCTACTCCTAAAATCTCCCATCAACTTAGTTGCCCAGCCTCTAAAAAAGAAGGGACTGGACCTAGCAGAAATATTACTGTAAAGGGTGAAATTTCAACCGATCAGCTGAAGTCTAGGCTCCATCAACAAAAGTCAGCAAACAATGCTTCTTCGACAGCTCCAAGCATCCCCACTCCGTCAGAATTCCAAAGCTCACAATTGAAGAAATTCAAACTCAAACCATCTACCATCACAACCAAAGCGGTAATTCATGAACGAACCTCGCTTAGAATAATGAAAGCGGCAGCCAGATCTAAAGTGGCAAGGGAGAAAGTGAATGTTGTTGAAATAGGCAAGAAATCGGCAGCAACAAATTTAGGTCTCAAATCAAGATCGCCGACAAAGACGGTGGGCACTACTTCTGGCAAGAAAGAACGTACAACTTCCAGTGACTTAAGGGGCTTACCAAGATCAATCAACCTGCGCAAAAAGGTTGGGTTTGTCTACCTAGAGCAACCCGATGCAACGATCCTGGATGAACAAACTAGAGCTACGGTACCAATCCAATAAAGGTACTCTCTTAACATAAATGGTTTAGGGTGTCTAGATAAAAGAAAGGGCTTAAAGGACATGGTTCTAAAGGAGAATTTTGACATTGTTGCGCTCCAAGAAACAAAATTTTAAGGTGAGATTTATCGGGTAATTGCAAGTATTTGGTCAAGAGTTAATATTTTGTACCATTACAAAGAGGCAAATGGTAGGTCGGGTGGTCTAATATTTGTCTGGCAAAATGATGCTTTCCAATTGGATTCTTGTGGTACAAGGGAAGGGTCCATCTCAATTCAAGGTCTGTGGTGGCAGACAAATAAACAAATAAAGCTTGTTAATGTGTATGGGCCTCACAACACGCTACTGAAATAAAAACTATGGGAAGACTTAGCAACCTCAAAAGTAGATTTTGTTGGTCCTTGGTGTGCCATGTGGGATTTTAACGCAGTCTGTAGAAGATCAGAAAGGAAAGGCTCAATTTTCTGTAACCAACAAGCAACAATTTTTAATGATTTCATCCACTCTACAGGATTGCTAGAAGTAAAAATGGGGGGCTCCGCTTTACTTGGTCATCAAAAGATGGGAGAAAACTTAGTAAGATTGATCGTGTTCTCATTTCAGATGAGTTTGCAGTAGCATGGTCGAATTTAAATGCCACAGCCCTCTCCAGAACTATCTCAAACCATTATCCTCTCCTGATAAAATGCTCTGTTGGAATTCTTGGCGCATCAAGAAACTTTTAAGATGGTACTTGAAGTTATGGAGCTAAGTGAGAGCTCAAAGTTAGCTAGAAGTAGCTCACTTTAGCTCACCTCGGCTAAAAGTAGTTGAACTTAGCTCATCACAACTAATTTGGAGCTCAAGGTCAACTAAGAGTAGATCACCTTAGCTCGTCTCAGCTAGAAGTAGATGAACTTAGCTCACCTTAGCTCAAGGTCAGTTAAAAGTAGCTTAACTTAGCTCAACTCTAGCTAAATATAGCTAGACATACCTCAAGTCAGCTCACTCCAGCTCACAGGAGCTAGTAGTAGCTTGACTTCAGTTCATTCCAGGTCAAAGTAGCTGAAACCAGCTCAACTTCAGCTCACTCTAGCTAGAAGTAGCTAGACATAGCTTAAGTTGAGCTCACTCTCGGTAAATGTAGCTAGACTTGACTTGTCTTAGCTCAACTCTAACTCACAAGAAGTGAGAGTAGCTAAACTCAGCTCCACTCAAGCTCACTCTAGCTAGAAGTAGCTAGAGTCAGCTCACTCCTGCTAGAAGTAGCAGGACTCAGCTGAAATTCAACTTAATGTGGAACCCATGAATCTTTTAAATGGACTGAATGTCGGACAACTTAAAGTTTATCAATCTATCATGCACTCTATCCAACCCGGGAATGGTGGGTTATTTTTTGTATATGGTTGCGGTGGCATGGGTAAAATATATTTATGGCGTATAACCCTGTCACGGCTCAGATCATAAGGGAAGATAGCACTTGTTGTAGCATCATCAGGGATTGCAACATTGCTATTACCTGGAGGTAAGACGACCCACTCACGATTCAAGATCCCTATTGAGATTGATAGAGATTCTTTTCTGAATGTGAAGGCTTCAACTCCATTGGCGGATCTTATAATTCGAGCTTCTTTGATAATATGGGATGAAGCGTCAATGGCACACTGACATACATTTGAAGCGCTTGATCGATCACTTCGAGATCTGATGAACATAGTTAATCCTGAATCAGATGCCTTAGTCTTCGGTGTTAAGATAATTATTTTGGGTGGTGATTTTAGACAGATTCTACCGGTTGTACCAGGTGGTAGTCGTGGGGATGTGGTGGTGGCAATGATTTGCTCATCGTATATATGGTCGTATTGCATAATGCACGTGCTTTCACAAAATATGCGTGTGCAGAACTCAACAACTGGTGATGTTGCACTATTTACTTATTGGTTGTTGAAATTAGGGGAGGGTTAATTGGCCCTGCACAAGCTATCTGACGATGAAGAGGGAAGTACTTGGCTATAGATTCCTGATTCCTATTTGATACATTCACCGGGTATAGCGTTGGATACTATTATAGACACTACATACCTGAAATTTTGTAATATGATTTCTAATAGAGAGTGAAAGTGTTAGGTATTTAAGCACAAATCGTGTGTCCCCTAGATGTGAGAACATGGAGTCGAAGGTAGAATTATATCCGGTTGAGGATTTGAACACGCTAAAGTTTTCCGGATTATCCAATCACGAATTGTTGTTAAAGGTTGGAGTGCCGATTATCCTTATGAGGAATCTGAATAATGCAAATGGTTTATGTAACGAGACTCGGTTGGTTATGACGAAGTTGTCAACTAGGGTCATTGAAGCTGAGATACTCACTGGTAACTTTGTTAAAAGGCGGTATCTAATACCACAAGTTGAAATGATATCGTCTGATACCAAATTACTGTTCAAGTTATCACGTCGACAGTTCCCAGTAAAGGCATGTTTTGCCATGACGATTAACAATAGTCAAGGCCAGACGTTCAAGCGTGTTCGTCTGTATTTTCCGCAACCTGTGTTTAGCCATGGTCAAATTTATATAGCTGCATCCCGTGTGACATTGCCTGATGGGTTCAAAGTTGTTATCAAGTCCAACGACCCAAACAGAAGGAATTACACAAAGAACATTGTCTATACAGAAATATTTGACAAGTTGTACAAATAGGTTTGTATGCCAATGTATATTCTATTTTTAGAGACTCTTTTATGTTATGTGTATAAATATTTATTCATTATTGTTATTATATGTGTTAATCATTATCTTCTATATTTTTATTAATAGATGGCCACTGGGAATCAACGCACTGAACTTATTTCGTAGTTGCACACCCGTGGACACCATTGGACTATTCGCGTTCGGGTGACACGTTTATGGGATGCAGTCAATATAAAAACTGGTTGTTTTATCAGCATCAAAATGGTTTTAGTCGATGTTAATGTGAGTTTTTAAATGATTTTTTTTAAAAAAATTGTTGAATTAGTTAAATTTATATGTACTAAGTATTATGTAAATGTGTTGTTGCGTTTATCCACTGTGTTAATCACGCTAAACTATATTGTTGATATTTCACACTATTTGTAGAATGAACATATATCAACTCGGATTTGTCAAGACCAATGTGCTAAGTTTCGTCCAATTTTAAAGGAATGGTTCATATATGTTATAAAAAAAAATTGTTGTATCATCAGCACCGCCATACATAATGCATGTCACTTGCAGTTTGAAAATCTTCTTTAGTCGCCATATTGAAGTTGTTTTAGTGAATGGTGATTGTCCGGATATTCCCAAGTATAAGTTTGAGTTTGTCAAATTTAAGGATATTCCTGCACGTGCCCCGAAGAATATTGTATGCACAGGTATAACATGATCATATGAACTTTTTCTTTATATTTAATAGTGTATGGATAAGTATTTAAGTGCACTGATTTCACCTTGAAATGTTGTTTGATAGATGTTATAGGTAGGTTGCACCATATTGAAAGAGAAAGGGTTCAAATGCTGAGGAGTGGTCGACAAAGTAAGATACAATCTATATGGCTTATGGATGAGAGGTAATAATATGTGTAAACCCGTATACACTCTCGCGTTGAAACATAATTGTAAGTCGACTAATCTAAATATTTATTTAGAAATTGTCGGATTGAGGTCTCGATATGGGAGGATAAAATCCATTTAATACATGAGATTACTCAACTGGATCTGAACATCCCTACTGTACTGGCAATCACCTGGACTTATGCTAAGAATTTTAAAGGTATTATGGTTATGTTTTTTAGCAATAAGCAAGTATTTAACTACGTATATAATAATAATATATCACACTAAAACATTTCTATATTTACAGGTAAGTGTTTTTTATATTCAACCTGTGCTATGAAGATATACGCAAACCCTGATGTGCCAGAGACAGATGTGCAGATTAGAAGGTCAATTACTCGTTACGTTTTCTAAAAACAAGTGTGTTTATAACTATACGATGTTGTTTTTTTATTTCCAACCTTTACAAATATTTGTGTCAGCCATGCCAATACTATGAATTGTAGCACTGTCCAGAGTGCTGGTTCTTCATCAATGACAGTGGATGTTTATAAGCGTGTTACATTGGCAAGACTTGTAGAGATCCGGAATGGAGGTTCATCAGAGGTATGTTGGAAATAGTTTCAATGTGTATCTACTACTAATTGCTATAATATTATTTGCGCATTATGTAGGAACGCCTTTTTTCATGTCAGGCCGTGATACTTCGCATAAATACACAATTTAATATGTGATATTTAGCATATCCAATATGTATGCAAAATGTTATTGCGATGGGCCCGCAATACTACTGTGAAAGATGCGCAAATAACATACGTGTTTCATCGACTCGGTAATGTGAATGATTTGTTTATCTATCAAACTTAAATTTATTTACACAGTTATACATTTTTCATTGGTAATGTAATTGGAATTATGTCTCAAAATTAATTGCTGATAAAATTTGTTAGGTACAAGCTCGAGGTTAAAGTACATGATCATACAGATGGTGCAACGCATGTGCTATTTGACAAGGTTGCATCGCAACTCATTGGATGTGATGCGGCTACATTGTCTCAACTTGAGTCAGATGTAAGTCTAACTGAAGGTTTTTTAGATTTTGTTTTTCTATTTATTTTGTATTTCGGTCAGTAATAAGCATTATGCTATCGTGTAGGTTGAAGTGTTTCGTAAAGTGGACAAAATAGTAGCCATGGATCTCATGTGGGATGTTGAACTTACTGATTTCAATTTCAAGAATAAATTCTCTCGCTTCACCATTAAGAGAGTTAATGGAGTTGATTACGCAAGTGAATTTCCCAGCTTGATCACATCAATCAATAACGTAAGTACCTTACATATTTTGGGCCCCAACGAATTATAAGATTGTCTCACAGTATGCTTAAATATTTATTTATTTTTTACTGTCATCTAGCGTCAAGAAATTACATCGACAAGTCATCTTGGTAAGCAGCTACACCTTGAAAATGGTTTGAGTGCTCCATCATTGAAACAGTTAGTGCATTTGTTGGTTACGATGTTCTAATTGTTATTTATTGTGATTGCTGAATGATTTGTCTTCCAATACTCGAATTACAAAACTTAATTGACGTACACTCAAACAAGCATTCACATGAACCGCCATCCGACTTTTCCCAAATGGGCACAGTCGAGTATGACCATTGAAGAGCAAAATGACAGGTTAGATTGTTCAATCATAAGTATTATATTTTTATAACACTGATTTTAAAATTTGTAGAGTGCTCTCTAAAATGTAATTAATTCTTACATTATAGGACTGTCATTGAAGACCATCCGATCAGAACTTTAGTTGTAATTCAACGTGGGACCTTTGGCAACATCATTTTTATGTATCAGCTTTCATCTTTTATTGGAGATTTTGTTATTTTACTATGAATGTGCTATACTACCTTTATCTATTATACGTCTCTTATTATAATTTTAAAAAGTAGACTATATTTTAGATACATATGAGTTGATAAATTTAATATTCATAAATGATAACTAGGGGCGGACCCAGAATATATTTCTTGTAGGGGCAAAATTATATATATACATATATATATGTTCACGTATAAATTTAAAAGATGTGTAATATTATGTAAAATCATACACACCTTAATAAGTATTACAAATAAATAAAAACAGACATACTTATCATACAATTATTTTATATGAGATCTTATATTATGAAAGTTTTAGAAGATTGCTTTGTCATTAATCGCATTAAGTAAGTGTGTTTCAACATAAACCACTAATAAGTCATTTATCCACTGTTTGACAACTTGTTAAATAATTTCAAGATCTTTTGGATCTGTTTGGTTAGTGGAAGAAAAATTATTTAAAATTGATGTAAAATATGTGAAAAATATAATGGTTTATTAAAAAGTTTAAAGGAAATTATTAAAATCTTTGCCATTAACCATGGCTGAAAATTATTAAAAAGTTCAAAGAAAATATGTTGAAGACAAGTTAGTAAAAAATGACATAATTCTTTTAAATTTGTCTATATACGTATTATATGTAAATAACAAGAAATCATAAATTATGTTTTAAAAAGATTTGAATAATTTATAGAAAAAACTGTAAAAATCTGTGAATAAAATAATTAAACAGTGAACGATAGTAAAAATGTGTAAAAGGTAGTCATAGAAGAAGTAAAAGCATGTATTAAAAGAGAAGTTGGTTGTATTTAGAAGATAAAAGAAAGAAAGATACGAGTAAGAGAGACGTAAGAGAAAAGAAAGAATGAAAATCATATTTTCATTTCTCTTACTTACCCCACACCCCCACATGTTCTGTATTCCGACAGAGTTTGTTAGATTGAATAGTTATAGGTTAAAGTGATTAAAGTGAAAAGTTTCTAAAGTAAGGGATATAGAGTATTTTCGGGTGTAGTTTAGGGACATAAAGAAAATAAGATTTCAGTTATAATTTTGAGGGGGAAAATTACAATCCAGGGTCCATATTTACATACAATGTATATATATACCCTATACTTCCTAAAACTTCAGTGGGGGCAGTTTCCCCCACTGCCCTCATTGTAAGTCCGCCCCTGCCATCTACGCGCTCGCTTAGCGCCACTCCGAGCTCTCACATAGCGATTGTCTGATCTTCTTCACCGCCGCCTGCACTCACCTCCCCCCGATGCATCCCCGCCGTCTCTGGCACCCTTTTCCTTGATGGATGCTTCCTTCGCTGATCTGCACTTGCTCAAGAACATCAAGAGAAAAATTTTCAAACCTTAAGTCTCCTCCGCGGTGCGTCCAAAATCGGCCAAATAATTTGTGCCCCAGAACTCAGAACTGTGGTGCCCAATCCTTCGAAATCAGGCCTCCACCAACAACTTGCATCTCGATTCCATCTGGTAATTATTCTGGCCCCTAAGTACCGAGAAGAATGGAGCGTCAGAGGTATCACCAGCGAGCCGATAAGCCGCGAGAATGATTAGAAGGTTGTTAAAGATATAGAGTCACGACAAAGGCGGCCGTGAAACCGGAAGTGACGACCAGATTAGCGCCGGAGCTGGATGACCTTGATTCTTTCGAGACCTTTGTGTCTTTCTAGCTTCATGGGAATTGGATTTTCTTTATTCTTTGTTGCTTCGTTCTATTACACGATTCTTTCATTACTCGATTCCAAATTTATACTACCAATTAACTCTTTCACATCTGATGTACATATAAACATCATACGAATATATAATATAGAGCAACTTCGTGGAGTAATTTGATGGTGATGGGAGGGCGAATATGGTGGGTTTGGTCTTTGTGAATGAATTAAACATATAGGGTTTGATTAGCAAGAATAAAAAAACTAATGATTGATTTGTGAATTCTATCATGTAAAAAGGCCTTTAAGTGACCAAATCGGTACACATTTGGAAGTTGGATGTTTTATTTAGCCAATTAATTAGTTGAGGGATTAAAAGATGACAAATTAAATATCTTAAGGTTTTTTGTGTGCTTTTTTCCGTGTCTTGAGGTATACATATTTTATTACGGAATGTATCTAAAATTCTTTTTGAATCTAAGTTGTAACCTTATTTGGTGTTTTAACAGAAAAAACTTTAAATAATATTCCATAAAAAAAGTAAGTAGAAAGATCGGCTAAACTAGCTGTAATACCCGTCGATGGCACGTGATAAACATACGGATTTTCATACCCTAAGTGGGAATAATTAAAAGTTTGATCGTTAGCACATGTTAAACAATGTTTTCTAACCAACACTCATATGATATAGCAGGTAATAATTATTTTGTTATGTGACTAATACTCCCTCCATATTCTAAAAATCCATCATTTACTCTTGCACAAGAATTTAGAAAGTGAGAGTTGGGTTGTGGAAATCTCAAGAATCTAACTTATACCTGCAAGTATGTTAAAACGATCTACCTGATAACAAAACTCGCATGTTCCTACTAATTTTTTCATAATAGTCTGACCATGTAGCTCATATAAGATATTTCTGACCAATTAACTTATTACCAAAATTTCTATAAATAAAACGTACCGAATGGACGGATTCTGATAATTAGTTTTGTATCTTTCACAATAAAATTGTGGTCTTACCGCAGTAACTTTGCGTAAGCATGTTGGACACGCCATATATCACATGGAAAAGCTATTGTTTACTGTGATTACTATTGCACGACATCAGACCAACCTATCTTGTATAAATACAAAGTATTTATGTATGATGATCCTCAACAACTTAGTTTTTGTACAATATATTTTTCATCTTCTTAGTAGCGTACCTGCACTATACGTGAAACACGTATATTTTCTAGCATCTCCAATGTTACACGCTTTGGTAATGGATGTTGCACATCTTCAGTACGTTCTACATTGTTGTCTTCACCAACATTGTTAACTGGTTCGCTGATCAAAATGTTAAAACAATATCAATTGAGTGATACAAATCCAACTCAGATACGCTTGGGTTGACATAGAGTTTGGTACCAGTAGTGGATGATAAGTAAAACTTATTTGTGCCAATTTTATAAAGACATGGATTATTGTTTAACAAACATGTTCTAAATAATCAGATAGATTATATTTGAGTAAAAATATTTTACCTTTAAAACACATGACTATTGTGCTAGTGACCACAATAACCAATGGAAGTCCGGAAGCAGGAACAAATAAATATTGTAAGAAATCGATTTTCTTAACCCACATAACGACCTCTAATCGATTCCCACTTGATGAATCATGAAATATATGAAATATTAAGAAAAATAGTAATTTATTTTTGAAATATTCACAATTCATTATATCAATATCTGCATAGTAATAACACGACTAACCGTTCATCACATAACCATATGGACTGTAGTTTACTTGTCCAGCAATTCTTCAATCTTTGGTCTCTAACCGAATCAATGCGTTGTAGTTTGTCAATCACATTTGTGCATGGCTCAGAAAATCATATAAAATATATAATGTTACAGAACTGACTTACACAAGAAAAAAATTGATATTATAAAGTGGCTCATAAACATAATCATAAATACCTGTGCAAAGAGTATTTTATGAAAATCGATCATAAAGGTCATAGAACTTCACAAATTCAAATTTAGTAAGAGGAATATCTATGTGATCAGCATTCATAGGCACAATAGATGTGAATCTAGTGAGAAAAATCTTCATGTTTCTACTAACGTGCATCAAGGATACTGAAACGGCTCCAACCATATTTTTTTTTAACAAATACACACTTATCTCCTTAATAATCATTATGAACTCATCGTGTCACCACCACCGTCTTGTCGGTGCGTCAGAAGTTGCGGAAGTGATCATCGGAAGTGGTAATGACGTCGAAGCGGAATCCTTCTCAGAGTTGTGGGCCCCAAAACCCGGATATTTTTTAACCTTTTCTTTACTTATGTTTTCTAACGCGTTATTTCAGTTTAAGGCATTACTAATTACTTAAGCCCTAAACCTGCACCCGGAAACACGTTAGTGTTATACGGAAAATCGCGTTGACGGAATACTTAATTATTACAGACATTCAGATCATATTGTATGCTTCTAATTTCTGATGCATGCTACATATACAGAGCCA
>JBBYHH010557757.1:0-10800 GCA_038382905.1 Daphne laureola
AGGACTCATCCCCTTAATTCTCATCTTTTTCAGGTCAGGCTGATCCACCACCTGCGGAGTAGCTCCGTGAAGTGGTTCGAGTTTTACTTTTGGTGCCTTAGAGGTACTTGTGTAGTTGTTTGTTCTTTTGGCTTGATAGCCAGGTTGTGTTGGTAGACTTTTATCTGCGTTTCGTTTTATAGTAGTTATGACTAACGGTGTGTTTACTTCTCTATTTGTGTCCAGCAGCAGCAGTAGTGGGAGCGAGCGAGTGTTGGATTACTAGGTACTCCATCACGTTTTGTAAATGGGGCTCTGTAACTGTAAATGACAATGTGCATGTAGATGTAGAAGCATTGTAATTACTTTGTAATTTTGTTGCTTCGATAGCGTGTTTAGGAGGATTAGAATGCTGTTTTGATGCTTTATTTCTGAGATGACATGCGTTAGGTTATTTTAGTATGTGTAGGCGAGACGCCGGTTCCTCCCACCCCTGTTTTTGGTCGCCGCGTGCACCTCTGGCGGTCCGGCGTGGGGGTGGTGGTAACAGTTTCCATCCGGGCTACTGGTGTAAATGTTTCATCAACATCAATAGCCTCTTCCTGAGAGTATCCTTTGGAAACCAACCTTGCTTTGTTTCTGGTCACAACACCATTCTCATTAAGTTTATTTCTGAATACTCATTTAGTGTCAATGATAGAATGATCCTTGGGGTTTGGAACCAACTCCCAGACATCATTCATTTTGAACTGGTTTAGCTCATCTTGCATAGCTATTATCCAATTCTTATCAGCTAGAGCATCATCAATAGCTTTTGGATCTATTTGGGAAAGAAAAGCTTGAAAGAAACTTAAATTTCTTAGAGAATATCTAGTTAATACTACCTTTGCAACATCACCTATTATGTTCTCCTTATGATGAATTGATCTCTGTTTAAACTTCCATGTTGATGTAGGCTCCTTTTCCTCTATTTCTTCTTGTTGCTTGTCCTCATTCTGAGTTTATTTGGGAGAGTTTGACCCTTGCTATCAGCATGACTTTCATCCTCTCTTCTCTCATGAACACGTTGTTCAGTTCTGATTTCTTATTTTCTTGGAATTTTTGCATCATCTAAGAAGGTATCTTTCTCTTCTAAAAGAGGGTTAATTTCATTGCACATAATATGAATTAATTTCTCAACTCTTAAGGAGATCTGGTTGTAAACCCTGTAAGCTTTACTCTTAATTGAGTAACCAAGAAATATAGCTTCATCATTCTTGGCATCAAACTTATCGAGGTTAGTCTTGTCATTGTTTAACACAAATCAGTTACAACCAAACATGTGCAAGTAGGATATGTCTGGCTTCTTCCTTTTCCACAACTCATAAGGCATTTTCTCTAATTGAGTTTTGATGGTGGCTGTTGAGTATGTAACAAGCTGTGTTGGCTGCTTCTTCTCAAAAGTACTTTGGAAGCTTGTACTCATTCAGTATTGTCCTCACCATCTCCACAATGGTCTTATTCTTCCCTTCAACAACCCCATTTTGTTAAGGTGTTCTTGCAATTGAAAAATTGTGAGTGATACCAAGAGAATCACAAAGAGTTTGCATATCAACATTTTCAAACTCACCTATATTGTCACTTCTGATAGCAACAATGTTTTTACCTTTCTCATTATGAAACTTTTTGCAAAAAGATTTGAAATCTTTCTAGGTCTCACTCTTCTTGGCTATGAAGAACATCCAAGTATATCTGGTGTAATCAACAACTATCACCAAATAGTACTTCTTCTCACTCATGCTTGTCGGATAGTAGGTTCAAAGCGATCCATATGAAGCAGCTTAAGGGATCTTGTTTTAGAGATCATATTCTTTGCTTTAAAGGTTGTACTTGTGTGCTTTCATTTAATGCATGCTTCACATTCCTTGTCTTTATCAAACCTCAGGTTTGGTAATCCACGCACTACGCTCTTTTTGGGTACCTTCGAGATTGTCTGCATGCTTACATGACCAAGCCTTTTATGGCATAACCAACCTACATCCTTGTTAGCAACAATAAAGTATTTTATATTGAAGGTAGATAAATCATCAAAATCAACTGTATAAGCATTTCCACATCTTCTACTAACAAACAAGGTCTTATTTTAACCTTTGTCAATCAGATGACGTAGTTCTGGTTCAAATATTTCTTTGTATCTAGTGTCACAACGTTGACTAATACTTGTAAGATTATGCATTAATCTATTAAATAACAACACTTTGTTGATCTTGAAGGAAGTGTTTTTACCAATCTACCCAACATAAACAACTTTAGCTTTGTTGTTGTCTCCAAAGGAAATTGTACCTCCTTCTTCGGGACAAGACTGAGAAATTTGTGTTTATCTCATGTCGTATGTCTTGAGCATCCACTGTCCAGGTACCAAGTCTCCTTCCTTTCTACATGTTTAGCCATCATACAGTAGATGTCTTCTCTTTCATTAAATCATTCTTCTTTTTTGGTTGTGACAAAAGCCACATACCTTGAGGATTCAACTTCTTCTTTGATGGATGAGTAATCCCAATTTTGGATTGTTTCTTCAAACTGAACTGAATCATAGTCTTCTGAGTCATTTGAGAATATTGGTTCCTCCTTCCATACTCAATGGCTAGAGCTTTCCAAATTTTTTGTGCACTATCACAAGTGTAAACAATGTTAGACACCTCAGGTGCTGGAGCACACAACAGCAAACTCATTTCCTTGGAATTTATGGAGCAGTTCTTTTCATTTTCAAGTGTATATTCTCTAAGAGGCTTCAATGGAATTTCTAGTGGTCCATCCTCAATGTTTCTCCAGACTTGATAATCTTGAGCCTTGATGTACATCTCCATTTTGATCTTCCACCACCTAAAATTCACATAATCAAATAGGGGAGGTCAACATAGACTTTGTCCTTCAGACAGAAAAGCCATTAGATCTTGACTTTAAACCATAAGGTTTGTTAAAATAAACATGCTCTATTACAAATTGAAAACCCATAAATGGACAAGAAGGGGGTGAATTGGCATTAAAATAGATTTAAAATAGTTTTAGTTTTTAAAATAGAACTCTTGAAAACCCCATATCAACATGTTGGTAAGACTGATTTTGAAAACCACTTGCAAAGGGAATGTATCAACGCATTGATGAATTGCACAGTTAAGAAATGCAAATAAAGTGAAGGACACTGAGATTTAAAGAGTTTCGATCCAACTTGACCTATGTCCTCTTCGATAACTTGAGAGTTTCTCCACTATAGCTGAGGCCTGACACACAGGGCTTATCTAGAGTTGCGTAACACACGGGACTTTACTTGCCTCACTAACAAGACTTTCACTAATGTCTGACACACAAGACTTAAAAAATGTCTAACTAGCAAGACTTTCTCAATTCTTGACACACATGACTTTAACAAGGTTACCTGACACACATGACTTTCCGCTAGAATGCCTGCCTTAACAGGACTTTGAATGGTGACAGTAAACCATGATCAACGCGTTGGTAGAACAGACTACTAATTGTTCTCTTCCTTGGAAAGTTTCACTTGATCAATGATGTAGAACTGGTCTAACAAAACCAACTAGGAAGTTCATCACACGAAAGAGTAAGCCTGTTACAAGTAGGATGTAACAAAAAATGGCTTCTCTGAATAATGAACTCTCTGAATTGTCAAAGCTGTTGATAATGATCTTTGGATGCTTGTAGCTTTGTGCGTGTAGGCTCAAGAGTGTTTTTTTATATCTGTGAATAAATAGAAGATGAAAGAGAAGTTATCTCTGTACAATATTCACAGTATCTGATATGTTCTTCTCTTCTATTCTTCATTCTTCTTTATATAGGCTCAAGAATAGGTTAAAATAGTGTAAGAGCGTCTTCGAGATCCTGTATAGTCGTTGTGCTTGAAATATTTCCTTTTGGATGCGTTTTGAATGTTGATTGATTTGAAACTAGTCGTTGCATTCCTTGGAAAATTTTTGTCATCTCCCATTAACACGTTGATGAAGACTGGCTTTAACAACTTGATGGGTTTTCTTCTTCAATCTTGATCATTTTGAGAGCTTCAATCTTGGATAACTTCTCTCATGTCTTTAGCTTAGCTGTGGGGTGGATGGCTTTATCTTTGATTTCTCCATACCTTGTGAAAATTGAAGTTTCCATCCTAAGAAAAATGTCATCAACGCGTTCATGCACATCACACGCTTCCGAGATTTCCTTTTCTTTTATGACCGGATTGCATCTTCTAGTTTCATTTCTTCGAGATTTGATTCGACCTGAGCTTGATTTCTTCCATATTTCTGAACTTTGAGATGTCCTCTTTGAAATCCTATGAATGTGGCTAAGAAAGAAGTGCACATTAATCAATAAAATGTATTTAAACATACATATACCGTAATATGCAATTATGACCGAATATCACATGATTCCTTGTTCTATTTAATAACTTGAAATTATATCCCAACAAATTTGATCTTTCAAACCGAGAACTAGTAATCTTGGTCAAGACCTTGAATTTATAATTTTTTTGCAAATAAGTCCTCAATATTTTGGAATCATGATACATATGATAGGAGGAAACAAAGTCAACACTATTTTCATTTTAGAAGATTTAGTCTCTCAAATCAAGTTAGCTCAAGTCCTGAGCATTATCTGCTCGATGGGACTGTAGAAACAACATCCTTCATTCTCTAGGAACGTCTAACAAAAAACACTTGTGAGATTTAAGTTCAAGAATAATCAAAAGTGACTTTGACTTAAGCATTAAATCCTCACAATATGGTTCAACTTGGGATTCTCTCAAACCATAAATTAGATGAGAATCGAATCATTGTAATGTTAATGTCTTAAAACACATCCCAAAACCTTTGGAAGATCAGTTTGAGTAACCATGGATAAAAAACCTTGGGTTGATGACTCTTCTCAGATCCACCATCCTGTTATAGTGTTCTAGATGGAGGAAGCTGTAACTTATAGTCACACTCCCTCTGATTGTCTCAGAACACTTGTCCTAAGTATCCCACACTCTCAATCCAATTGATGTGTCTTGTACTCTATAAAATATTACTTTATACTTCAGGTCTTGAACTATTTGAGTTTCTTCAAATGATTCACGCTTGTACCTCATAAATAGCCATCACTAGTGAATTTATTTGTAGGCTTCCCCTTGCCAGGATCATCCTAGTCGTCCTCGTGATTGCAACCCTTGGAAGGCTCCTTGTAGGAGGAGTCTTTCTGGGGAGGGAACTTCTTCAATTTTTCTGCGCTGATCAGCTTAGTGATGAGGTGCTTGAGTTGCCAACAGTTTCAGTGTCGTGGCCACTGTCCTGCTGGTACTAATAGTACTTTTTGTACCCCTTGGTGTTCTTGCGGTTAAGTGCGACGGGCCATTTTTGTACTTGAACTTTCTTCTCTAACAGGTGTAGGATGTACATCCCTGTGTCATTTAAGGGTAGGTGGGGGAGGTCCCTTTTTAAATTGTTGCCGACAATGGGTATTGCCTCGAGGGGGCATACTGTCAAGTTCCATAGCCACTACCTTTCTCGAGCAGTTTGAATGACAACTTTGCAGGCTCATAGAGGCGTTCTATTATACCATTTATTTTTTTAGATTTCATCAACTGCATGGCGTGATCCTAAAACTCCTTATACGAGATCGTAGGGTTCTCATTGATATTGTAGGCCAAGCGCGATTCATGCTGTAGCCCTTGGGTGACTGAAAGTAGTTTCATGTCGTGGGTAAGACCCACTACTTCGACAGATTCGGAATAGAACCGTTGGATGTAGTTTCAAAAGGACTCATCTTTCTGTCGACGGATATTTCGCACAAGATGGACTATCTTTGGCGGGGTCCTCGACCCTGTGAAATTCCTATTAAACATGGTGTAAAGCCAAACCAGGTGGAAGCTACTCCTCTGAGGGTTAAGCTGAAGGCTTTGCACATTATTGCGTCAGAGGCTCTAGTAATGTCCATGGACATCACGTACTTGCGGATGTGGATTGCTAGATCAGTCAGTCCATCATAAGTTTTGAAATGGGGGATGCGAAACCCTGGTGGGCTTCAACATCTAACACATCCTGCGTCAACAGTTGGTCCAACAAGGAGTCAATTTTCTCGACAGGACCCCGAGATACTATCAGTTGAGGTGGTAGTGGTTATTGTGCTTGCGAGGTTCGCAACCTCTGCTCGATAAGGTTGACTCGCCTGAGTAGGTTTTTCATCAGGGTGGCATCTGTATCGGTGGATTGCTCTTGCCGATGGTACTGTTGATTTCCAGGTGTATTGTGGGACCGCTCCTCTCGAGGTTGGGGCTATGCTAGTGCCTCTTGCCTTGGGAGGAGTATTTCTTGAACTATCTCCATTAGCAAATTGCGCATGTTGCGGAGAAGGGTGGCCTGGAGGGCTTGGAATTGACCTGGGTCCAGGCATGCCGACTGGGATGGGATTGGGTCCTGGACCGGTTAAGGATTCTACACTATCGGA
Source organism: Daphne laureola (assembly GCA_038382905.1). Classification (NCBI taxonomy): domain Eukaryota; kingdom Viridiplantae; phylum Streptophyta; class Magnoliopsida; order Malvales; family Thymelaeaceae; genus Daphne; species Daphne laureola. Next base: position 6,451 of record JBBYHH010557757.1, read on the forward strand.
TCTAGGATCGGTTCTGCTTGAGTCGGGTTGTTAGGCTCATGGTTTTGTGGTGAGTGGTGGTGCGAGCTAGTTTCACTTGATTCGCCCACCTCTTGAACATGGATTGCCTCATTCTGAGGCTCTTTGACGATCTAGTTTTGTGTTCTTTCCATGGGAGAATGGAGAAAAAGGCTTAGAAGATGAGAGTACTACATGGTCATGTCTTTGGAGGTTTCTATAGACGACACCAATTGATATTTCCGGTCCAAGATGGATCTAAGTATAAGCATTTGGGAGATCTGAGTACGACCTCAAAAAGAAAAGTATAGGAGAATTCAGGAGCGAAAAGAGGAGAGGAGGTGTAGCTTAGAGCCTACTTTTATTAGGAGTGCACCAAATAGACTGGTGCCATAGCCCCCATCGGGTGGCTTGATTGGTGGGATTTTAAATGGAATCCTTGATTGCCTCATGTTTGGTGAGATGGCCGTAAGAGTTGACTTTCGAGGTTTTAGGTGGCATCAACCCTCATAGTTTTGATTTGAAATGGTTTGTCGAATACTTATTGGGCTGGGTGTGGGCTGTCCAATGTGGATATGACGCCCATTAAGTGATTGGGGCCATATATTACCAAAAAGAAAGTAATTTTCTTAAAATAATAGTAAAATATGACATTTTAGCAAATTTCAATGTAAAATCGCTCTTTTCCATAGATAGTTCAACAATATCACAAATGTTAATATGTAAATAGTTAAAACAAAAATGATAAAGAAGGACAAATAATGAAAGAAGACGTTTTACATGGAGTAGTCAAACAATGAACAACTTTTCATTGTAAAATACGTCAAATGTTGTTGTTTACAATCTATTCCTACATTTGTCCATACATTCTTATACGTGTGCGCACAAACATTATATGTATTCATACCCTTTTACCTAAGGTTTCATGTATTCATACCCTTTTACCTAAAGTTTCACCGAAGTCTAGCCATTTTGCAAGATACTAAATTCTACACTCGAAGAAGTATGACTCGTAATATTCCAATTACAACAAACTATTCCAAGCTTGGCTTCTTCATTTGCATCATGTTATGCATCGGTAAGTTTTAAATTTATTTTTGGAAAGCAACAATAGGTTTTTATTAAAAGAAATCATAAAAGTACACCTATAATCCAAAATAAAATTTCAAGCATAATCTCTAACCTAAACAACAATTACTCCAGAGAACACACCATAACCCTTCTGTGGAGTTTCATCAAATCCTTAACAAATCTATTTACCCTCATACATTAAAAATAGTATCTAAAACAAGTAATTTAATTCTTATTACTCCATTGAAATTTTCTTAACTTATTTTTCAGTTTCACTTGAGAGTTACCGATTTCGAAACTTCTCCACAATCCTAGAGCTCTTCATCTGATTTCCTTTCTACACCATCTAAACCATCTTATAAGTTTTCACCAATTTCACTATTCCATGAATTCAATTTTTTCATGTGTGCAATTCCATATCCATTTGAAAGGATTTCAAATATAATTCACATGAGTGTTAACATAAAATAAGAAGTGTTATCTCTCTGAGCTTCAATTCATGTATTCTTCAATAAATAATGTATGATAGAGGGTTACTGATGGTTGAGTCTAATCTTTAAAGCTCTTAGTATCAATTGAGAAGTCTAACATAACCTAATTACTATTACAAGACCTGATCAAGAGGGAATTTGTTCATTAAATTGGAGCCTAACCTTTTTTGTCTATCTGATTCTTGCAGTAAGCTTTATGATGTAAGCCTAATTGACAATATCTGATTAGTGAAATCAGACATTGAGTGAAAGTAGTCAAAATTTTCTGTACTCACTAGGTTTTGAAAATGTGCAAATGAATCCCTATAAAAAAAAGTGCAAATGAATCGTCAAAATTGCTAGTGTGTTCAGATCTGCACTGTGGCTCCAACAACGTCTGAGTTTCTGGAAAACCCAGATTCCACTACTAAGCCCCTAACCGGCACCATCACGATATCTTCTTGCTAGCAGCGCCACCACATTCTCTCATGCTCGTAACAATGAGAGAATGACAACTCACGCCCTTGAAAATAGCATATAGATATGGCAACTTGGAGAGTCCAGCTGAGGACACGAGGGACGATGTGAGAAGTACCTACCGTCAGATCTGGCGTGTTCAGCTAAGAGGACATGAATGTAGCCGCTGCCAGATTAGATGTTGTGGGATTTGCTCGAGCGAGGTGCGACAAGGCGGGGACGGGCTGTGGTGCGGTTTCTGGTGCGCTTTGTAGGGAGGAGAGGACGGGGTTAAGTCGGGTGCGAATAATTTGGGGGATGGAGGTTAATTTAACTATTTGTGAAAATAAATGGACAATTTTAGATGATTTCAAAACTATAAGGACTGAAACTAACTTTGACATTGTTATACTTAAAATCAAATATCCAATATCAGATGTGGGAGCAGGCGTCTACAATAGAATGTGTTCTCTTTCTTTTTTGATTGATGGAATGAACTCCGTTATTCCATGATAATAGTACACACTTGAACGAAAGAGAAAGTCAGTCAACTTTAAAATTAGGGCAAAGAAAAAGAAAGTCTCATGACACTCAATTTTTTTTTAATCGGGAAATGAGATTACATTTAAATATAAAAAATAAACCGAGTACGAAGTCATTGCAGAATAAGAGCAACCCAAGTGAAACAGGCCATGCCTAGCAACAAAGTGAGTGACGCTATTAGCTGCTTGATGTACAAATGAAATCAAATAAGAATTGAAAGTAGAACTAAGATGTCTAATTTCATCAATTATAGTACCAAAAAGGTAACGATAACGCGAGGAAGAGCTCGTGATATCCTACACCAAAATCTGTGAATCCGATCCCACAATAATTGAAGACCAACCATCATGTCGAGCTTCCTCAATTTACTGCCTATCAACAATGTTGTAGCTTCTATAAAGAGGGGATCACCAAAGAGATAAAAAAATCAGTAGAAAAGGTTAGGTGTAAAGAGTCCAAATGGTCACGCGCCACAACACGCACTACAGCAACCCCATCCAAATTTTAAAGGAGATGATAAATTAGAGTAGTATAGTTTGGTAATATAAAGTTTTCTTGTCACCAAGTGTCACAATTAATTTGAGACCACAAAAAAATATCAAAAACTGCATTGTTTATGGAAAGAAGGTAGAGAGCCATAGGATTGGTTAGAGAAAAATGTGATACTGTGGAAAAGGCCTTTTATAGTGCAAGTGAAAAGTATTATTGTGATGCAGGATTTTGAGCCAAGAGACTACATCACACTCGCAAGCCCTTTGTTATCTTCACGCTTAGTTATTTCACCATTTGCTCTCTTGTTTTACATTGATCTTAACCTCGTTTTACATTTGTTTTCACCTCCTACCCTCAAGAAAACAATTGCAAGAGAAATTGTTTCTAAATTTTCATTTTTCTCTAAAGTAATTTGTAAGTTTTCTGCATTACATAAAAAAAGGCTGGAAATCAATAGCATTAGATTAATTGAAAGATTTCGTCTTATTAATAGAAACCAACATTCATTAAAAAATAATGTTAAGTATATTATTTATAAAAGAGTTTTTGGAAAAATGTATGAAATAAATAAGGCCAAAATGCACCAAAGATCCCTCTACTTTGGTGACTCATGTGAGTTAGTTCTTCAAGAGTAACTCAGTGTGACTTAATCCTTTAAATTTATGAAATGTAGCAAATTAGTTCCTCTAACTTATAAAACATAAAAGAATGAAGAGGAAAAATGTCACCACCACCACCCGACCCCAGTCGCAAATGGCGGAAGCGCGATCGGAAAACGGTGGCGGGCGGTGGCGGCAACGTCGAATGTTACTAGACTAAGGTTTTATGGACCCAAAACCCGGCCCTAAATTTTTTTCTACTTGGTTGACTAAACTTTGCGGTTTAGTACTAAGTGTCTAACATGTTTCAAGTTTTTAAGGCATTCTAATAACGTCCTAAACCTGCACCTGAAAACACGTTAGCAGTTATACGGAAAATCGCGCGACCAGAAAACAAATAATGTTGAGCTCCGCTCAACACCAAATGCACCAGAAAGGAGACTTACCCATCGCACTGGGCAAGTACTCCCCGAGAAAGTAAAAATATACAAATCAACAAAATAAATAATGATGTCTAACTACGCATGCATGCTACGTCTACAGAGCCCGAAATAAGCCGTAACGAAATACTCACTATGCTTGCGTGATCGGGTCATCAAGACTCTGACGATCACACAAGATATTGTTGTTGTTGCTAATCACAAACATGAAAGTCAAAACGTTAGTTAAACCATAGTCGTACTTACTCAAATAAGTAATCACACCTATGCATCCCAATCGGG